>APFE031272856.1:0-36897 GCA_000404065.3 Pinus taeda | reverse complement strand
TTGACATTTCTCTCAAACCATGACACCTGTGAAAAAAGTGAAAGAGGTTTTTCTTCTTTGTCATGTTGTGGACAAAAACCTCTCTCAGTTTTCCAAAATTCATCTCTGACTGCTCTGAAACATTATTTGAGTGAAACTTGCCCTGATGTGTGAAACAAGGAATTTGGTCGAAATGAAGCGAAATGAAGGGGATAGGGGGCTTCTAAATTCTTGGGGGAATTTTTGGGAGTGGGGAGGGATGTTAGGAAGCAGGGGAAAGTGGAATCTCAGAGATTGAGTGAGGGGAAGGGGTCCAAAAGGGCAAAACACAGGCCCAACCTAGAAAATTGCCAGGTTGTAGCTAAAAACTAGGGTTTGTGCAAAAATGAGGAATTTGGGGAATCTGAGTGTTGGGAAGTGTATGATATGGTACTTTAAGGATAGGGGAAGGTGTATGAACATCAGGAAACAAGTTTTGCCATTGATTTGACCCTCCAAGAGAAATTGGCTTCAAAACCCTAGGAGAGGGAAATGAACTTGCCAAGGCACAACTGAAGCATGAACAAGGTGTGAAATGACTCATTAGACACTGAAATGATAATGAAAACCCTATGAATGATGATAGACTCAGCTAAATGATGACATGGACCGCCATTTGGACAACTTTAGAAGGAGTGAAAGCAAACCCTAGACCTAATGCCTAGTGACCAAATTTTGCTTGAAAACTCTTTGAAATGACAAAATTTGACCTTGACACTTCAAAATCACTTTGTAAGAGCACATTTGATCACTGGAGGAAGGCTATAAAGACTGACACTAACATAGTGCATGGCCCCATGTGGCCCTAGTTTCTGCCTAAGGCCTTATTAGGCATTTAAACCACGAGCCAAAATGCACCAATTTCAATGTGAATTTCACCAATGCGGGGAAAAAATATCACTTGATGTGCCTAGTAAATGTGAATTCGTAGGATGGATAGCAGTTAAATCCATTTTGTAGAGCAGCTAGCAGAATATGCATTAAGAGAGCATAACGTCTTTAGTTCTTGGCCAAATTGAGCCCAACTATAGCGTAGATAGAGGTTTTTGACTATTCTAAAGCCATTGGAGACATAATATTTACATTGTGAGCAATTTAAATCCATCTAAACACAAATTTGAGCACCAAATGAAAAAGGCCCATCATTGGAAGCTAAACCAGGATATGTAGCCCAGGAGAGGGTGAACTCCTTTATCATTTTTGTTGTTATGTGTTTCTGATATGGTATATTCTCTATGTTATTAGTGTTAACTGAGTTTAAAAATCATAATTTTATAATTTTTGCGAAGGGGTCCATTTCTGAAAACACATAAGAATTTTACTTGCGAATTTTTACGTCACCTTCAAGTTTACATTACAAATCAACAATGGTGCTTGGTTCACATTCCAAGCATCAAGGCATCAAAATCTATAAGAATAAGGTCTTCATTCCTCTAAAGGATTTACCTAGTTTGAAGTAACTTCAAGATTGAACTCCATCCAATGTCTTATTTTAGGGGATGGACTTTATCTTCTATAATGGAACCAAAAATAATACAACAAAATATTACACCTCTTAACATATATTACAAAAGATCAAGTGTGAGACTCATTACATTTCAAAGGGAACCACTATCACCACACCAAACCTCCTCTCACTTTTGCCTAGGTTCTCATTTGACTCCACTTGTTCCTCCATAGCCAAAATAAACAATAAATAGAAAAATTCAAAAAATTTAGACCTCTTAAGGGATTTCTCCCAAAAATTTAACTATGTTAAATGAGAGGAAATGCACCTCTATTTATAGAGGAGGTTCTCATCTTCCCCAAAATTGAAATATTAATTTTCTATGATAAAATTCATAAATTAGCCCAAGCAGATGAAAACTGTCATCTTCACTATTAAATTAATAAAAAAAATACATAAGATGTGGAATTTTCATTTCACATGTAAAAAATAAAATGGCTTGGTATCTCAAACGTGATGAAAAATCGTTTAATGAGGGGCACCAAGTAGGAACCTTTAGTGCAACATCTAACCTCTAAATTCCCTTCTAAGCACAATCATCGTATGCAAAGCAATAAAATGGGCTATAATGCTCTCCCCATCCTCCTTGTGGAAATTATAGTCCTCCAAAGACCATTACACACTATCGATTATTCCACTAATTATTGAAAGACCACTGAGGCTTATTTCAAAAGTAAATATATGTGGCTTAAGTGAGCATGATTAAGTCCTTACGATGTGAAGATTACACAATCCTATGATCTTAACAAGTCTACCCGAAAACCACAAAACGTAGCAACAAGGCGATTTTTTTTACACTGAAGATACTCATAAATGGGACATCCTTTAAAATAGTAAGTGTAAATGGGTTGACATCTCCGAATGACCTTATATTTTACTATTCAAGTTAGTTTTTTTAACATTCATTCTTTCAATATTTTACAACGCCACATTATGTCAACTTATCTACTAGTAACTTCATTGTCCCACAACACACACACACACCCACACATGTCATAGTTACAATATAATACTATTTGACCTTAAAATATAAATAAAATATGCCACTGCACTAAAAACCCCAAGAGAGAAAAATAAGAAACCCATTTCCATAAGTACCATTTAAATGACCAAAACTTGATAAGAGGAAAGTTTCAGGTATGCAATATGCTACAACAAATGCCTAAACAATTCCCTTCAATATGATCTAGAATGATATTTGGTACAAGTGTGAAATTTTAAATGGTATGTTGTTCATACAATCCTCATGTGATTTTCACTACTCCAACAAATGCCTAAACGCATTTGCTTGTTAATGTATAACTGGCTATAAATTGTCATACATGGTGCACTTTACTTCCTAGCTTATTTATTTATATATGGCTTGATGAGTTGAGTAATACTTTTACATATGGTTTTTATGTTGTCATAATAGGTGAAAAATATACCTAGCAAGTGTACTTTCTTAAATTTAAAACTTATATTTGAAGCCTTTCAAGAAAGAGAGGACATATGAATTTCCAATTGACCTCTGCTTGCTTCTCCAATTTGTTGTTATAAGTCATTTCAATGCATATAAGTTGATCTTATGACATAGATACGTTTAGCCCTAATGATTCTCCCTCTAGATTTTATGTCCCTTTCTTGTCATTTTAAGGTTCCTAAGGTTTCATCCAAGTGTCATGCAATATGCATTGTGAAAATTGAACTTAGTGGGAAGTTGATGGGAAGATTCAATGAGAGTTAATTCCTTATCTAACAAGTAAAACTAGGTGACTTTAATTATAATACAAAACAATGTATCCATATCCATTCAATACTGTGTAATATCTATGAAAATTACATGGTCATTATGTAATTAAAGGCCTTAGGTGCTTCTCTAAAATTTTACACCAATATTTGATAGATATGGATTTGAATGCTAAGGGTTACACCTCAACCTTGAGTTCATCAATTACGTCACAAAATAAAATCCTTTCCTTATTCTATTTTAAATTTATATCCACCCTTTTTATTATTATGCCATCGTCAATTTTCATGGGTTTGCAAAATACAATATTTTTTTCTAAACAGAACCTCATTCAATTGAAGGGGTAATAGTCCCTATTCAAGGAAATGGTGTAGGTATTTTTGAAATTCAATATTGATAAGGTACAAGTATATAGATTTCAACACTTCACATGATCAATATTGGATCATTATATTATTTTTCATCTATATTGATGCCATCAAAGTGAATGAAATAAAGGAACCAACTGATAGGATCATCTTTAAATGTGGTCCAAGTTTGGGAAAATTTGGGGAAAAGAAATTAGGACACATTTTGATGCCTTGAATGACCACCTTTTGTGGCCCCAAACTTACTATGGACTAGGATTTCATTATCTATATATTTATACCTCTCCAACAAGATACGAATCACATCATTCGAAGATCATATTGGTGTATTTTAGTAACTAGGTCACTACTTAGGGGTGGGGGATGGGTAAATCCGTAGTGAGGCTTATTAAACAATTATTACTCATTTTTCTTTCTTAAAAATTCATCATCACATCTAGAAAAAACAACATGAAAAAACACATAAGCATCAAGAGCATTACTCACATAATACTCAAAGATTTAGATGGAAACCCCTGTAGGAGAGAAACCACCAAAGCTTGTTCTCTATTATGATGTATATCAATAGCACTTATTCTAATTGCATCATGCATTTAAGCATCCACTCAAAGGAAATACTCACTTCCAAATTTGATTTGTTTTCCCTAAGTAATAGGAATCCCCAACTCACTGATTTAGCAGGCCACGACTTACAATAGGCACTAATGTCCACAAACACTATGGGCCACCATTCCATTCATTTTGACACTCGGTCCATTGTTTGAATATCAAGAAAAAATTGCCACCACTCAATACACCTTCATTAACAATAATGTTTTCAAACATACATTGGTATCATACCAATTCAACATACATTTCCAACAATATCATACAAATAAATCACTTGTCTACTCATTCAACAATATGATCATCCTTGCATTAGAAAAATACAAACACAACCATTTTTATAATGTACTCTCCACTCAATCATTAACATGTCACAATTCTCCACTGCAACATAGTCTTATTTAGTAACAACACCAACACACACATTTATTAGAAGCAACAACATATATAATCACCATATATAGCAGATAAGGATAATGAAATACACTCAAACACCTAAAATAGTAGCATGACAAATTGATACCTCCTAGATGGAAATTCAGATATCAACAAGTACAATTACTAAGGCCCCTTTGGAAAAATCATATTTTATCCCTACATATAAACCTCAAAAGGTCATTATATTTCTCTGAGAACACCACCTCAAAAAATTCCAAAACATTCCTCTACATGACATCATAGGTCATTTACCTCATGCACCATTCTATTGCTCAGATCACAAACACAATTTCACTCAGGAATCCATCACAATTCACATCAAAATTAATACAAATGTGAATGCATTCACACCTTGCACAACCATTAAATTATTCTCAAAACATAATTTCATTCACAATATCAACTAACTATTCCATTGCAACATCAGGATTAGCAACAATCACTTGTCTACATCCATACATACCTTGTTCCACCATTACAATTCATTTTACACTAATAAACCAGATTCAATATGATCTATCTCATAGGTCACAATTACTTATTCAATTCACACATGATCATTAGAATACCATCTCAATCATAATATCATGTTTCATTTGCGCAAATCACCATATTGGAATATATGATTATTGACATATGTCTAATGCCTATGCGATATCTATCTCATCAAACTTGGATCTTTATTACCATCACACTTGCCCTTTATTTTTCAAAAACCCATTGTGATAGTCACAAACTATATTGCATATGCAAACGCAATAAAATGCACATTGATTACATTGACTAGATCCATAAGAAAATTTATTAAGATGGATAGAACAATATTATGTAGGCCAAATCAACATAGTTAAGTGTGACCAAATCAAATAAGCTATGTAGCTTCAACTACCATGTCAAAATTCCATAAGAAGGCTTGTGGTTTTGTTCGTTTTCTCATATGGCCATGAGAGTAGGTTCTGAATGCATGATATGAGGTATGAGCATTGTTAATACACTAGAAATCTAGGTTACCAATGTAGTCTCTCTATGGATAATGAATGTTCATTTCCTAAACTTGGGAGAACTAAAAATATATCCACTTAGTAGTTCATTATAGTATCTACAAACACCATGCCAATCCATGGCATCATCTACAAGCCATGAATAAACTACGATTTGAAGGTTGACGTCAATACCAATGTGCCAGAAGTCTCCCCATTTGGCATTAATGTCAACCAAAACACCAACTAATGAATCAATTTTTGAAACCAATTGATATCTCTCTTTACAACCATCTAATGTTTATTCATGCATGTGGCTAATATATCTTTTCCTCATGACATAATGGAAAAGGAAAACAATCTATTACCTAGACCGTAACATGTCAAAAAATTTGTTATCAGTGGTGGAGGAGCTTTCTCTCTTTTCTCCACTATCTCTACCTCCACTTTGAATACCATTTATCTACAAAACCACTATTACCACTCACCATGCCATTAATATATGAGCCATCCATGTTCTAGAATCTTAACAAGGTGTCCAACCCTTACTATTTATCAACATTGCATACTCTAATTCAATAGTAACAACCCTTGAACATAAAAAATCCACTCTCAATAGTAGTAAGCAATAGTGACTCATACTCTTTTCATCCATCAGCCTTCAACACATAATCAACAATCTCTCTCTCAACTAGAATAGTAATCATACTTCTAGAGAAATCAATAAGCAACTTTAGAAACAACTTTTCTTGTGGCATAAATTGCATTAGCAATCACATGTGATAGCACTCATGTACTTCATTTTTTACTTCTTGATAGTGAAAAATATCAACATCTCATGCACTATACATTTTTCATGTCAACAATCAAACGTTTCATTAGGTTACAAATAATTTCCAATGTCTTCTAATCATGATTTATAGCATAGTCATAAAAAGTTATGCCTTATGACAAATAGTCACATATGCAACCTCAAGAAATTCTTGAATCCACTGAGCAACAATAGAGTAAGCAGGCATCATGTATCTTATTCAATTTTCTCAAATAGGGTTTCTGTCCTACAATATAACTCCTCATGAACAATTTTGATCAAAACTGTCAACAATTGCAAAACAATCATAGTAGGTAGCATTCAAAATTCTGTAACAACGTCCAACAACCATGATACTTAATTCAATATTTCATCATAAAAGTAGTTATATCTTAGTGACATCATTCAATGCAAGATCAACAATTATAGAACTTGTCTTCTTGAAACTCTTGGCTAGACTACAATAACACATTATCATAGAAACAAATCATAATAATAAGCATCATTGCATGTAAGACAAACATCTTTTCTGTAAACTCGACATTGCATACATTATAGGCTCACAACCATTTCCTCTTTGATAACACTATCAGTATAAAAAAATCCTATAAAATTAGAGTAGATATACATTTGTTTAAAACATATTGTCACACTAGAACTTGATGACAAAGGGTATGAAATACTTTACCTCCTTTTGACTACACTTGTGATTGCTTTAGCATAGAGACAATGGAATGTTATGCTAGATAAAACTCATAGCGCACATATCAAGCATCTGAGTGTAGGTCTGAGAAAAATTACAACCATTAATCACTCAAAAATAAATATAAATAAACAATTATGCCATACATGGGATTACACCATCACATCATAATAATACACCATAGCAAGGTCAAACATTCCTTTAGATCTACATTGTACAACAACATAACTCGAACCATTCAATGATTGATTATTTAGGGAGTATTTAACCATAATGTGATCGCTTAGAATAGAGTAGGGTATCCATTATATCACTTGTTATTTGGTCCACAAAAAAGTTTAGTGAAACAAACTAATATAGAGTTAATCATGCATCACTCCTGGTTGACTTATGCAGTTTTCCACCAGTGGCCTAAATCATGAAATCAACAAAGTGCTGAATCTCATCATCGAACACTAGAAGTTGAGCCATGTGCATTTGATCATAGAAAGAAACATCAACAACATTATTAGAATTATTTCTTTCTTTCTCACAATCACTTGATTATGTAGTAAAATCGATAGATTGCTTGATTTCATTATATTTCTTCTAGTACTTAGTAGAATTCTTCCCAGCAACCTATAGTTTGTTTGTAATATCTACCTTATACTACACCATAGATTCGAAATATTTTATAGGAAATTTTATAGAACTTATATGCCTTGCTTTTGTGTATATAATACCAACGTCACTTGATCCCTATTGAACTTCTATTGAGTCCTCTCATAATTCATGAGATTCAAAGCAGATTTAGTCTAAGTGTGTAAAACTATCATGAAGGGTACCTCAGAGTATTGTATTAGGGTGGTTTAAATGAAATATTTTTTAAGGATATATAAGGATTTTTGTACAACAATGCTATAGTGCTACCATGGCATTTATTGACAACATGAAAATTATTTTTTCAGACCCTATGTTATTAATATATAGAATTATAATTTGAAGCACAAGCCTAGGTTTGATTGTGACAATATAATAACAATTTTTGTCCCATATCGAACCAAAAATAATGCTTTATTTATAGTAGAATTGGGTCTATTTCCAATTCATGTCAAAGACCAATTCATCTCATACTTATTGATATGTTGCACAAGAACTACTATTTTTTATTTTTTTCAGTGTAGAGGTGTTTTGAGGGAGAGAAGTCAGAAATGAACTCAAACACAAACATTCAACCAGGAAAGGACTCTATTAAAACATATATATAGTACAAAGAAATAAATTTTGTAGTACCAATCAAAAGGTGAAACCATGGTGACCATTGGTGGGCCCCAATATTACAGCAATAATGTTGCAACTCCTGGAACTCCCTTCTTTAATTTTATCAACCTGGTAGTTCGTAACAAACTTGGAAGTGATGGTGTTGTATGCACAAGTACTAGCTCTTGCCGCAGTTGTCACTTGGTCAGCTGGCGCAAGCCCGCTACGAGCTTAAGCCAACTTCTATGAGCTCTTAGAAGAAGCTTTTTAATTGATGGATGAAAGCTAACTCGAAGGAAGCTAATCTATTTTCCAAAAGAGATTAAAAAATTGAAGGAAAACACAAACCCTAGTAAACCCTAATTCTACCAGCTAGTCCTACTGATGCAAAGGGGAGAATGCAAACTACTGAAAGAGATTACATTACTTATATGAAGGTAAAATACATGTGTCTAGACTACCTCTATTTGAAGAAAACATCTTTTTGTATTTTTGATTAAGTTGTCAGTTTCATCATGCATATGCTTTCAGTGTTCTTTATTGTGCAGGGGTGGATCAAGGAGGAGAAATCCTTGGAAAAGGTTGGGAAAGTTCAAAGAGGGTATAAGGAGTCCCTAACACCCTTCTAGAGAGTTTCACAAAGTTTGGCTATCAAGAAACCTCATTTGTGAGCTTCTACAGGAAGTCTACAGGGGTTCTACAAGATGTTCAGAGATTTCTACATGATGTTTAGAACTTTCTACAGGATGTTTAAAAAGTGGTTTTTAGAGGATGGGTGAGTGAGGGAAGATGCATGAATGGATAGGGAGGTAGGATAGGGGCCTGGAGTGACGGTCAAACAAAACGGTGTTTTTGTTGGCAGCAATGTCACCTTTTTCCCAGCTCATGATCCCATTGAGGGAGAGGTGAGATCAGAGGTGCTTGATGGCCTTTTTCTAGAGATATTCCATGTTCCTAACCTATCAACTAAATCTGAACATGAAAATCTACTTTAAACATAAAAAGCAACCTAAATAACAAACCAAGATTTAAATCTAAATAGCAAATTTTATTCTAAGAATGCATCAAAGGCACATGAAAGTAAACAAAGGAAGTACTGGGCAATTGAGATGGGCCCAACCCCAAGAGCTACAACCTCCTAAGAGAGATTTAGAGCTGGTGCAAAGCTGGATTCATCTTTATTAAACAAGAAAAGAAGAGTTACATCAAAAAATTTCCACATGGGAAAGCTTGAAAAGGTGCTGAAATGCAAAGCTAATCTACTGACTAAAATCAAACTACAAACTAGCTAAATTCTGCCTACAAAGTGACTAACTACTGGCTAACCAAAATGAGGCCCTAAGCCCTCTTATTTATACAAATTGAGGGCCCCAACAACCCTCCTAAACGTTAGGAACTCGACTGGCAAAACTTGTAGTTAACAACACTTTTACTAGCACTTGCTCGGCTGCCCTTGTGATAATTGATTTGGTGGCCCTTGAACTCCGAGCTGATGGTGGAGAATTCGAGGTAAGGGCCCATAAATGAAGGGGACACCTTCCTAAAAATCCTCTCCATGAATTTGGCCGCCAAGTGCTCATTTAAACCTTTGATTTTGTCTCTAAATTGACCAAAAAGACTACACAAATCACACATTAGACTTGTTGGCATAATGACTAATTCAATTCACTCTATTAGCATAAATATAATAAAAAGCATGCAATAAACTAATGAGAATGGTGGATTAAGTCGAATTAGGAGGTTGAATGAGCCCATATAATTATCCATTTTTGGGGCTCATCATCACCCCTACTGAAAGTGTTGCTCATCCTCTGAGCAACTAATCTATCTCTTCATCTCTAATGGCCCTTTTGGCCTCCCTGTCATGCCAAGCTTCTGAAATGATGTCCTCTTCTCGGTCATGAAACCATTCTTTTCTCTCTGCTTCTTCCCACTGCCTGTGCTTCTTTTCTTGTAGCAGTTTTGTTGAAGCCTCAGCCTTAGCCTGCAGCTTGCCCTCTCTCTGTTGTTCATCAGATGTTTCCTTGTCTTTCCTTATTCCTATGATTTTCTTGGCCACCTTTTCCTCCAATTTCTTGGTCTCTCTTAGCTTAGCCCGAGTTTCCTATAGAGAATTCTCAGCTTCCTGTAGAACTGTCTTTGAGTCCGTCGTCTTAATTTTCTCTCTCTAGGTGAAAGCTTTTGGCTTCCTCATTCATAGATGATGGATCTCTTTGAAGGAGAATCCTCCTTTTGTTTAGTTGTGGCGTCCTCAATAGTAATTGGCTCTTTTGACTGTGGTTGGTGTCTGCCAGTTCTTATCTACATGTTCCTTCTTGCCTTAAAATATAGTGGAAGCTCCCTCTTTCGCTTCTCCTTCTGCTTGGGGCATGTGCTTAGGGTGGCCAGCACGGCGGCTACCCCCTTAGCTAAAATCTCAGCCAATTTCTCCTTCTGCTACCCTTTCCCTAAACTTCCTGTAGAAAGTCCTGTAGTGGTCGTTTTTTGGCTTCCTGTAGAAGTAGTTTTCTGTCTTCTTGTAGAAACAGTCTACTGGCTTCTTGTATAACCAGTTTTCCCTGATTTGACTTGCTTGGCTGGGGGTGCCTTCTCTTTGACTTGTGCTGTGGTTGCCTTGGGTGTGCCCTTACTTGTTTGGCCTTTTCCAGTCCTCTCTGCCCGGGTTTGCAACCGCTTCTCCCTTGGAATTTGTGTTTTTACGTCACCCACAGCTTTGGCCTTAGCAGCTTGTCCTTTTTCTGGCTTTTCCTTTTGCTTTTCCTGTGGCGTTTCCTGTGATGGTCTGCTCTGGGTTTTCTTACCCTCAGCTTCCTTACCCTTAATTTTCTTCTCTGCCTCAATATGCTCATTTTCCTCACTATTGGATGAAGTGAGTTTTTTGGCAAGAATCTGGATATCATCATCCTTGGACATATTGTGGAAAATCTCCCAAGAGAGAGGGACAGTATAAGTATGGAGGGAATCTTTTAATAGGATCTTGATAAGCCCATAATGAGCCAACTAGTCCAATGTCCCTTCCTTCATTTTGTGCCACATTCCATCAATGATTGTAGGAGGAAATATGGGATGCTCAATTTTTGTTCTATGGGTAAATCCATCTTATGCCTAAGCTCAGTTAACAAACGAAAGTGATAACCATATACAATACTGAATCGCCCCTCATAGGTAATATATTTCATAATCTGAAGGCTGACATCACTCCAAAATGGATGTAATTTAGCTCTCTGGACCCCATTTTTATCCTCTGAAAACTGCTCCTCTGGTAGGAGGAATTCCTTTTTGGCTTTTTGGCCTAATGACCTCTCCTCTTTACTCCATGATATCCCCAATGGTAGCTCAGTGACTCGGCTAATGAGTTGTGGGGTCAGTTTTAGGGTCAACCCTCTGAAATTTACAGTGGCCAGTATTTTGGATTTAGGCTGCAGGGATATTAGGAATTCTTCGGTTACCTCATCATCATAGCCTTAGATTCTATCACAGAAGGTCATCCAATTGGCATGGGTAAACAGGTCTACTGCCTCGGGAGTTTCCCTCAATTTTCTGGAATCTGAGGGTTGCTTTCTGATAAACCCTCCTGGCATGATGAAAATATTCTGTTTTTGTTTTTAGCTCTGGTTAGAAGGGGAATTCTGATGTGGTTTTCCCCTTTGGTTCTTAGGTCAGGGTTTCTCTGCTGTTTGTATCTCCCCCTTTCACCAATTCTCTGGTTAAAATATTGTTGTCGCCCAAGACTTCAACTTGTCAAAGGGAATGAAGCTCTCACAGACAGAGTGTAGAGCAGATTTTTATACCAATCATATAACAGTCACACAAAAAATTGATACGTTCACAGGTGAGCCTTACAGTGGTTTGTCATAATAGTGGGAAGAGTTTGTTAACAAGAATCATGGAGGTGAGTACAACGCAGCACCATTTAAAAGAAATTATGTGTATCATATAAGAAAACCACTATTCTTGACCCACATGCAGACTGGTTTTAATTTTCCCCACTTCAAACAAGCTAGTTCACCACCTTTCAAAATATCATGCATGGGAATGGTGTTTTTGAGCCTACCTCTCTTCAAGCCCCAAATTTGATGAAGAAAAACTCGGGCTTTTCTGCTCTAGAAGGCTTTATTGTACTTTCCCGTAGAACGTCTTCTTGTAGAACGTCGATAAGCAGGAGCATTTTAAAAATGGCCAAGAAAGCTTGGTTTGCTACTATGGAGCTGGTCTAGAGCTTGTTGCAGCTGCAAGGATGATGATAAACTGTAAACAACAGAGGTGAGAGTTCAATTGGCTATTTTATGGAAATTTCCGTTGATGGAGGGTGAGCTAGCCACTGCACATTGGCCCCATGTAGACTGTTGGTCCCCACTACAGTGTTTAACTGTTTGTTCTCTGCCTGTAATCACGTCCGTCAATTACATTGAAGCTTAAACAGTCACCACTACCTATTTTTTTTTATTTCACGTGAGTTACCTGTACATGCATGCTACGTGATTTCTGGTTGAGCGCTATAGAAATGGATGAGGGTGGCCAGTTAGCTGGCCACCGATTTTTTTAATCACCACCATCTCATTGCTCATGCAGTTTTAAAATTATAGTCATGCAATCAGAGGAACGAGTTTAGTCACGTACCTGAAAGTCGAATGTGGTTGCTGTGAGGTGATTTTTGCTGTTGCATGTGTTTCTGTGGTTGCATGATGGCTTGGTTGCTGACTCATAGCTGGTTTCCTTGTGCAGGTGTCCTCTGGTTAGATCCACGCTGCAGGAATTTGTTTTCACATTCAGATCTACACCCTCAAGCTGCTGATGTTGAATTTTCAGAGGCCAGAAACTTGTTTTCGCCATTGCTCCCGAACGATAGACCGGATCGATCGGAAACTTGTTGAGCATGTTCCTATTATCATTATGCACCTCCCATAGCAAAATTGCGATCAATGGATGCACAGATTTCGAGAAAAATGGG
Source organism: Pinus taeda (assembly GCA_000404065.3). Taxonomy (NCBI): domain Eukaryota; kingdom Viridiplantae; phylum Streptophyta; class Pinopsida; order Pinales; family Pinaceae; genus Pinus; species Pinus taeda. The sequence goes on along the minus strand of APFE031272856.1, from coordinate 23,547 downwards.
AAATGGCTAAGCATTACATAGATCAATTTCTCGGAAACCATGCATCGGAATCGGCTGAAACTGCTTGGGTAGGTTACTATCACCCATATGCATCTCCCCATGAAACAGGTTTTGAAATGAATGCACGGATATGGAGAAAATGCAAAAATGACTGAAGGTGATGGAGGCTGATTTCTTGGAAACCATGCACCAGAATTGGTTGAAATTGCTTGGGCATATTTCCATGATCCCTATACAACTCCCTGTAAAACGGTTTTGTAAATGGATGAACGGTTTTCAAGTTATGGAAAAAACAAATTTTGTTCTATGTATTTTTTCTTCAAAGAATTCTGCAAGTTTTTGCATGGAAAGAAAAACTGAGCTTGGGTTGTGATGCAGGCATGGAGATGATGGAGGAGGAGTCTAAAGATTGCAGGAGGAATTCTGAACCCTTGAGGAAGGTATCATGTTCGCCAAACTACTTTTTTGCAATCCATTTTTAGCTTCTTGAAATTTCTACAGGAACTTCTTGTAGAAAACACAATTTTCGTAAAACAAGCACAATGCGATGGAAATAATGATGGAGAAGGGTGAGATGGAAACATGGATGCTTACAAACCTCATGGACAGATTCCTAGCCTTATGGTCTGCTTCGGAGATTGATTTTGGCTTATTTGTAGGCTTCCTGTAGAAGACACAGAACCTCCTGTAGAAAACAAAGTTTTCATAAAAGAAGCACAATGAGGTGGAGAAAATGATTGTGAAGGGTGAGGAATGGAAACATGGATGCTTGCATGCCTAACCAATAGATTCTAAGCTTTAGATTCCCTTCGAAAATCGAATCTGCCTCGCCTGAAGGTTCTACAGGATGTTTCCTGTAGAAATACAAAACTTCCTGTAGAAACGCCTGTAGCTTCCTGTAGAAAGCCCAGAACTTCCTTTGTCTTTGTTTTGAACTATCCTCTTGGCCTACAATGTCCTTCTTGCAACCTACAATTATTCAACATAAATTAGGTTTACTTTTTCTTTTTCTCTTTTCTTCTTTTTTTTTCTCTTTTCTTTTTGAAAACAACTAGGGCGCCTCATGGAGGTTTTCACCCTAATTTTCTGCCCTAGGTGCCTCCAAGGGAGGTTTTTACCCAGGGATCTTATTTTTTTTCTTTTTTCTTTTTTTCCAACCCATTGACCGCCTCATGGAGTTTTTGAATCAATGATCCAATCTAAGGCACCTCCGAGGAGGTTTTCACCTTAGATTTTTCCTCTTATTTCCATTTTGTTTCATCTTTTTTTTTTTTTTTTTCTACCCTACCTTACTTGAAAAGCAAAATCATTCTCAAGTATAAGAATACTTCCAATGGAGCCATGTGCACATCGAGATTAGAGACAAAATGATGTGGAGGCTTGAAATGCATGCTTTGACAGGTATCCATATTTCAGAGAACAAATGATTTGACTTTGAAGGGATCGAGCATAGCTGAGGAAGAGAGTACTGCTGCAACTTAGTTACCGTCTGAAATCATATCTCAATATAGCTCTGATATCCTTGGTCCTTTTGCTGATCTAGATCATTCTTCATATCTTCTTCTATCATGACTTTCTCATCTTCCTTTCTTTGCTGATATTTCTCTTGAATACATGGAGGATTTGATGGTAACCATGAGGGAGCACTCTCAATCTCTGATTTTGATGTCTTCTCTTCATCAAGTGCAGCCCATGGTTCTTTGCTATCCCCTTTTGAATCTTCTTTTACTGGTTATGGTCCTACAATGCTTTCAAGATAATCTCTTTTTTGCAATACTCTTCCTGAGTTATGGTGAAGATCGTTGAGCTTAAGAGGAGTCATTTGGACATGTTGTGCCTCAACTTTGGAATTGGGTTGAGCTACTCCTTTGTATGGTTTTGGGAATGGTGGTACATGTAGTTGAGTGGAGGTGTATATTTGAGATTGATGTGGATGGCGTTATGGTTGGGCAAGCATTTGGGGTTGCCTTGGTGGAGCAGGAGGCGATGGTTGTGGATGAGCAGGCGGTGGAGAAAAATGAGCGAGAGGAGTGTTGTACTGGGGCCTCCACCCCTGATGAAGTGTATTCCACTAAGGCTGTGGCTGAGCATAAAATTGAAATGAATGGGCAACTGGTTGGGCATAATATGGATCTGGTAAGGAACAAGGAGGAGGTGTGAACCAAGAAGGATGGCTAGGGGGGCCCCAAGAAGGCATGAAAGTGGCTTGATAGGGGTCGTAATAGGTCTCGGATGTCCCTTACAGTTCCTTCTGGTAAGGTATGGGTCTATGTGACCTCCTTTGGTTCATGAAATAGAGTAGTTCAGTGACTTCTTTGGCCCTTTGATATGCAGCTTTGATTCCAGGCAAGGAAGGGCACTGTTCTGTAGGATGGTATTCTTCAAAGACAAAACACACTTCCAGGGAGTGCATTCGACATTCATTCCTAGGATGCTTTCTAGTGCACCTGGGACAAAAGATGACCAAAGCCCTCCTGGCTTCCTCTTGCTTCTTTTGGATCTGCAAGGTATCTAGTTGCATGGCAAGAAACTTCCTCATCTCGCTCTTGAAATCTTCCATCTAATTTGCAAATTCATGTTTGGATAAGGTACTGCTCCCCATGGAAAATTTTAGGGGCTAATGTTCGCCCAATGGGCTAATTTTCCATGATTTTTCCACAAAACGATTCGCCAATTTCCAATTTTTATAAAAGGTGATTCACCCAAATTTTAGAATATAAAATTATTTTACCTTTAAAATCGCCAACATTATATAGAGACTATATATAAAAGCATTATAAATTTGAATAATTTTACAAATATATCAATAAACATTTTATAGTTTGCATATTAGGGATTAATGAGATTCGCCATTGTTTCTAAACTTCAAGAAAAATTTCCATCCTTAAAATTTTCCTTGCTGCTCCCAACATTTCTGCTTGTAGCCATTCGCTTCAGAGGAATGTTTTCTTCTTCTTCTCCCCTAGAGGTTCTTCAAATATGCCTTGATGTCTGCCCAGGGGTTCTTCTTAATCACAGCCATCGAAGAAGAGAGAAGGTTGGCTGTGTGAAATAGTGGGGGTGTTGTGCAAACATTTTTCTTACTTATCTCTACTCCTACAAGGTAGCAAAGAAAATCTTTTTGGTTGATTTTTGTTTTTTTTTTCTACTTGTACCTGCAAAACTGAAATAGATTGAACTGCAACTAATTATCTTGCTGAAATGAAAATGCGGAATTGAAATGGAAGCAAGAAAGGACTAATCTATTTTTCTCAAATGAAATTGCAAGAATGAAATGCTAGGCTATGCTTACAGAATTGAAATGCTAATCTACACTTGCAGAATTGGAATTGCGGAATTGAAATGCTAATCTACACTTGCAGAAATGAAATTACAGAATTGAAATGCTAACCTATGCTTGCAGAAATGAAATTGTGGAATTGAAATTCTAATCTATGAAAGCAGGAAATGTCTAATCTACTTTTGCAGAAATGAAATTGCAGAATGGAAATGAAGTAAACTACTTAGCAGAAGGTTGTAGTAGAAAATAGAAGAATAGCAGCAATCACCAATACTCTGATGCTTCCCCGGCAACGACGCCAAAAAGATGGTAGGCCCTAGTATTGCAGCAATAATGCTGCAACTACTGGAACTCCCTTCTTTAATTTTATCAACCCGGTAGTTCGTAACAAACTTGGAAGCGACAACGTTGTATGCACAAGTACTAGCTCTTGCGGCAGCTATCACTTGGTCAGCTGGTGCAAGTCCGCTAGGAGCCTAAGCCAACTTCTATGAGCTCTTAGAAGAAGCTTTTTAATTGATGGATGAAAGCTAACTCGAAGGAAGCTAATCTATTTGCCAAAAGAGATTGAAAAATTGAAGGAAAACGCAAACCCTAGCAAACCCTAATTCTACCAACTAGTCCTACTGATGCAAAGGGGAGAGCACAAACTACTGAAAGAGATGACATTACTTCTATGAAGGTAAATTACATGTGTCTAGACTACCTGTATTTGAAGAAAACATCTTTTTTTATTTTTGATTAAGTCGTCAGTTTCATCATGCATATGCTTTCACTGTTCTTTATTGTGCAGGGGTGGATCAAGGAGGATAAATGCTTGGAAAAGGTTGGGAAAGTTTAGAGAGGGTCTAAGGAGTACCTAACACCCTTCCAAAGAGTTTCACAAAGTTTGACTATCAAGAAACCTCATTTGTGAGCTTCTACAGGAAGTCTGCAGGGGTTCTACAGGATGTTCAGAGATTTCTACAGGATGTTTATAAATTTCTACAGGATGTTTAAAAAGTGGATTTTAGAGGATGGGTGAGTGAGGGAAGATGCATAAATGGATAGGGAGGTAGGATGGGGGCCTGGAGTGACCCAGGGACTGGTGGATGGAGTGGTGAGAGGGTGTAGAAGGCTGACTTGGATTAAAGAAGGCTAAGACAATGATTGAACAAGAAGGTAGGGTTACGTGGGCAAAATGGCAGATGAGAGAGGAGGAACCTAGCTAGGAGATGGAACAGGTGGCTCTGATGAAGCTTAGGTGGATGAAAGAGTGGTAGAGATGCCCTGCACAGTGTACATTCAACCGAATCAACAAAGTCTTGCAAATAATCAAAGTCCTAGCTAATCTAGTCTAACTATCAATAACATGAATGAACAACAGCTTTATTTGGAAAGAAAACCATGTACATCAACTATGCAATGAAACATTTCAGAGATCTAAACCCATAACTAATTTTTGCAAATGAAAACAGTACACTAAGGATTGCGTGGTCAAGCAAAACAGCGTTTTTGTTGGCAACAATGTCACGTTTTTCCCAGCTCATGATCCCACTGAGGGAGAGGTGAAATGAGAGGTGCTTGATGGCCTTTTTCTAGAGATATTCCCTGTTACTAACCTATCAACTAAATTTGAACATGAAAAGCTACTTTAAACATAAAAAGCAACCTAAATAACAAACCAAGATTTAAATCTAAATAGCAGATTTTATTCTAAGAATGCAGCAAAGACACATGAAAGTAAACAAAGGAAGTACTGGGCACTTGAGATGGTCCCAACCCCAAGAGCTATAGCCTCCTAAGAGAGATTTAGATCTGGTGCAAATCTAGATTCATCTTTATTGAGCAAGAAAAGAAGAGTTACATCAAAAACTGTCCACAAGGGAAAGCTTGAAAAGGTGCTGAAATGCAAAACTAATGTACTGACTAAAATCAAACTACAAACTAGCTAAATTCTACCTACAAAGTGACTAACTACTGGCTAACCAAAATGAGGCCCTAAGCCCTCTTATTTATAAAAATTGAGGACCCAAACAACCCTCCTAAACAGGAACTGAGCTGCCAAAACTTGTAGTTAACAACACTTTTACTAGCACTTGCTCGGCTGCCCTTGTGATAATTGATTTGGTGGCCCTTGAACTCTGAGCTGATGGTGGAGAATTTGAGATAAGGGCCCATAAATGAAAGGGACACCTTCCTAAAAATCCTCTCCACGAATTTGGCTACCAAGTGCTCATTTAAACCTTTGATTTTGTCTCCAAATTGACCAAAAAGACTACACAAATCACACATTAGACTTGTTGGCATAATGACTAACTCAATTCACTCTATTAGCATAAATATAATAAAAAACATGCAATAAACTAATGAGGATGGTGGATTAAGTCGAATTAGGAGGTTGAATGAGCCCATATAATTATCCATTTTTGGGGCTCATCAACCATATACTGAAGCTAAGATCTGTACTAACAATATTGTAAGCATTTAGCCAAGCTCTAGCTAGAGGATACACAATAGATCAATTACATTCTGATTATGGGTTTGATGCACCAAGAAAGTATGTAACTTTTGATAGTCATCAATGAATTTGGAACCAAACTTTACCCTTGAACTCCAAAATTTCAAATATTAAGACCTTGGATATAAGATCATTGTCCTCTCATCGTGACACATTTTTCTATAGATTCATCATAATAGAACAACAATTAAATTACATCATGGACCAACTACATCTTCTAGTGAACTATTTTAAGGTTGTATTGATCACCATCATTATGGAACCAATTTTTCTATTACACAAATGCCCTAGATAAAAAAAAATATAACAAATTGATGACACCTGCACCATAGTATCATATGCTTGGTCATTATGTCTTCTAAATCACTATTGTGGTTTCTCTCCACCTAAGGGGATGGATATTGCATTACAATTTCTCTAGTAATAGTTGATTGGACTTTTCTTTACTAATGGGTGTGTGAGAGAGAAGTTATATAACAATAAGAGGCTACTCTAAAGGCTATTAATGAACATAAATGGATGATCAATTGAGTGTGTTACACTCATGAATTCTAACATGTTCATCTACTAAAGAAATGAAAATAAGATAGAATAAAAACAGGATGAAACCCTTCAAACCTTTGTGTAGATCCACCTAAGCTCATGCACTTTCTTTCCAAGATTCAACTTATTCTCAGACCCTAAAGCAATCCGATGCACAATTCTAAATGTTCTTGTCTTTGTTGCTTTCATCGAACTCATTTTTCTTCTCATGAATCCATCGTCTACTAAACAAAGATCCAATATCTACTACCCCTGAGTAGATTTTCTTCTTGCATGCTACTAGTTGAAGCATTAAGGACAAAATGGTTTTTCTTGAAATCCTTTGGAGGTCCTCTAGGGTTATATTTTTTCAACTCATCCTTTCCTTTCCAGGTTATAGTAAGTTGAAATATGACACGAGCCTATTTTCTCTTCCATATCTTCATTGTCTTCAATGGATGGGTTGCTTCTTTTCTAGGCTTTTTCCTACCATATTTACAAACTAACACTTTGTGGCCAAGGTTTCCACACTTGAAGAATTCAACAAATCAATGAGATTTCTTATTGTTATTCAACAACCTCTATTTCTTGTAAAGTATTTACATTTGATTTCTTTATTTCCAAAACCGTTGCAAGAAAAACATTAACCATAAAATAATGTTTAATACCTTGGCTTCTAATTCCTTGGACTAGGAGAGAGATATGGCCTTTCATAGATTGTTTACATATTTTTATTGTTGTTGCATTTTTTTACTATGATCTTCTTATCTTCATTGTTGTTTCTCATGGATGCTTCTCTTCCTTGAACCTTCTTATTGCATCTTCTAATGACTTCATTTGACTTCATTGTTGGTAAACTTATGATTTTCTGCAATATAGCTGTCTACGACTTCCTATTTTCTTTTCCAGGTGAAAAAATCTTCTCTAAAACCCAATTTGGTCCTAATGCAAGAGGATATTTTACTATTCAGAATCTCATCCAAGATTATGGTATTTTTTTCTAAATTTTAATATTGAGATTGCTGACTATTATCCTTCGCTAGCTCATACCTCAATGAGGCTAGTTCAACTTCAAGTCTCACACAATGGGCTTCATGATCTAATGTTATGCAACCAAATAAAAAAATAGAAGAATTAATAGATCAATGACTTAACAATTACCCTCTTCAAAGGGGAAACCTCCTTTACATCACATAAATGAGAAAATGTAGGATGATACAAATGACAACCTCGTTGGTATGTATAGGAGTCAAAGGGGTCGCAATATAATCAGAGCCTACATAACAATAATAATGTAAGGCCAAAATAACAACAATAGTGGGCTTCTACTAGGCGCAAAAATGGTAATATGGGGGCTACATGGGCACAACAATAAGAATATGTTGGCTACACTAAAATTAGAAATAACAATAACATAGCTATAGTAGTATTATAGCGACCTTACATGCCCCTCTCCTTAAAAAAAAGTGTTTTCCTCAATGCCTGAGTAGTTCTAGATGATTTTGTATAATTTTTCGTTCTCCCATTTTAAAGCTTCAACAGGTAAGTTATTCCACTTAATGAGATGCATTGAAATTGATTTTGTAGCTATTGGGTTCTTTTTTCCTTAACTGCTTCAGGCTCGAATATGATTTTTCCTTATTTGTCAAGTTTAGGCAATATCATTTGAAGTTGGAGCTTGTCACTAATAAGCTTATTTAAGCATGAAACATGGAAAATTGGGTTTAATAAGTTAAATGCAAGTAGCTCCATTTTGTATGCCATAGTACTAATCTTTTGCAACATCTTGTAAGGGCCATAGTACTTGGGTGGTAATTTATTATTCTTCTTAACTTAAGGGTCATTTGTTTGTATGGTTGTAGTCGTAAAATTACTCGATCACCTATGTCAAGACATATTTCACTATGGTGTTGATATGCTTGTTGATTCATTCAATTTTGTGCCAGTGTGAGCTTATCATATTAGAATTAGAACTTTCTATTAATGCTCAATGTGGTCTTCCACTGATTGAACCTTAGAATTTTCTCTTAAAGATGATGTAATGGATGTTGGATGATATTGATAAAGTGTCGTAAATTGGGTGATTTTTGTTTCAGTTTGGAAGGAAGTGTTATACCACCATTCAAGCAGATCTAAGCACTTACCCATTGTGTTTGTTTATTAGGTACAAAGTAACAAAGATATCCTTCCAAAATTATTTTCACTATCCTAGTTTTCCAATCAAATTGAGGACAATAAGATGATCTATGAGTTAATTGAGTACTAAGACAATAAAATAATTCTGTCCAAAAATTCCAATGGAACTGGGATCTTTGTCACTTACAATAAGTTGTGGGTTTCCTTGTAGCTTTTGAATTTTTTCCATAAATGTACTAGCAACTGTATCTGATTTAAAGGGATGAGATAATGCATAAAAGTGTGCATACTTGGAAACTTTATCGACTACCACCATGATGAAACTCTTTGCTTTGGACTTAGGTAAACCTTTCATAAAATCCATTGGGGCCTTTGTTGGCTTAGTGGGGCCTGACCCAGGTTCAGAGGTGATTTAGCCAAGCAAATCCCAGTACTACTAGCCCTTTCAGCAACAGTCCATGGAGCTCTAACTAAGGTCTCACCCGAACTAGTATGGGAGGGTGCTTGAACCAGGTTTCCGCACCTTGGGGATGTATGATGAGCTTCTGGAGGCCTGTGATTTAACCTTGGGATATGTTGCTACGCACCCTTGTTATTCCTTCGCAACCTATGAGGCTACTACCGCACTGCCCTACTTGGGGTGCAACCCATATTATACCCAAATCCCTTTCTATTTAATATGGTATTACCCAATTACTTAATGTGTTTGTGTAAAACTCTTGATTGTTACAACATATCCATCAATTATATCAGTGTGTGCGATAAATAAAATAGTATAAATTTAAAGAAGGTAAGGCACAACAGCCACATAGAACTAGGAATCAAATTTTATTTATTAATCTTCAGTCCAGATTACAAACTCGACTCCACCCTATGCACTCAGCTAAAGGGGTACGCGCACTCAGCTGCAGAGCCTCTTCCTACTACTACTACCCAATACACTTAGACTCTTACTCTATGCTTGACCCATGTGTCTTTTTCTATTTTCCTGCTTCGCTCCCTTTCCAACTTAGAGCCTCACTCTATTCATACAATCCCATGGTCCGCAGATCATGGGTAGGCTTACATGAATTTACATTCCATTATAATACTTTAGGGTAGACAACCCTATGACTCAATCTATACTTCACACTCCACGCCTGCAAATCACGGAATATTTACAATACATTTGACCAAAACTTGGGCTTTGAGCCCCAACACATGTTATGCGAGGGATTCCATGCCTAGTAGACCCCCAACACAATCATCATGACTCATCTTGATTCACTCTGTTGGTGTGGCGATCTTGGCGCGAAGTGCCTCCAACTAGTCCCATACTATTCGGAGGTCCGCGTTGCACTATTCTGCGGTTTACTAGAGTTGTTGCATGTGCTCTTCTGATGCTTCTATATGAGGATCCGCTACCTGCCTTAGCATATAGAGTCCCTGCAGAGCTTGCCCACAAGATCAGCCGTAATGGTGAAGGCCTCATCAAACCATGGCTAGACGTGCACCTTGAGAAGTGCCTCCCTCTGTCTGGTGGCATCCACCTGCTCTTTCAGCACCCTTGCTTGCTACATCTTGGCTAGTCGTTGGGTGAGGATGACTATCTATGTAGTTCCTCTTATATTATCATACTACTCCTGTAATTCGTGCGCCTCTTTTTCTAGGCGATGTATTTTGGGGTCCTCCTGCAAATATGTGAGGATGTCAAAAGCTTGGGCCAACATACTGGTACAGTCCTGCACTGCCCATCCAATTTCTTCCAGTCCTGTTTGAATTGTGCTATTCTCTAACTTGTGAAGGAGTGGAAGGCTATGTCTTTAGCTGCAGCTCAATAATCTGAAGGTTCAGCTCCAGCTGTACTCACGTTGCTTCCTCGCACGTGCTTTGGAATCCACTTCCGAGGCAATGGATACGAATCTCTGTGGGTAGGTCTACGATAATGGACAAGTCTGGGACACAATAGCATGCTTCATCGACTTGTTGTATGATCTGTTGATTCTACGACACTAATTTTTCCCACTGCAGGCTGAGATGTTCGATGTGGATCTTTTGATCACTTAATACCTGGATCGTGCGGCCCTCCCTAGTGCGAAGCTCTATTGTGATGCCACCCTATAGTTGATACAATGTGTCTCATGGAAGGGTAGCCAAATTAAGGCCCATTCCCTTGAGCCTTATTATCGTGGCTCTGTCATCCTCATTCTCCACGATTAGTTCTCCTTCTTGTAGCCTTATGGTGTTGGCCATATCTGTGCGTAGCAGCTACTCTGCTATTGATTTACTTGCGGCACCGTAGGTGGCTACTATTCTATCCTATGGGGGCCATACCTGAAGTTCTTGCAGCTGCGCCCTTAGGGCCCCCAACATAGTTTGTTACTCCTTCATGGTTTCCTGGAGCACTTACTTGGTGACCTTGAGAACTGTGTCGTCAATGTCATAGAGGTCCCCTTCTCTCAATGAGATCGGATCAAAGGATAATTTGGATGCCTTGAACCTTTTGCGTGGACCCAATCTCTCCGTGACAAGCGGGTGTTTTAGCTGGTTGGACATTGTACCCAGGCCCCCACCTTCCTCTGCGTCCTCTACTCCCTGTCCTGTAGAGAAGTTCTAGCCCTCTTCATCCTACATTGTGGTGGCCCCTATTGCCTGCATTGCTACTGCTTTTTTGGTAGCCTTTGCCTGCTCTGCAGTTTCCCTTGCTGCCTTGCGGACAACCCTTACCTCCGCTGCGACCTTTTCATTGTGTCTCTTTTTGACCAACTTCAAGACGCACAACTTGGCCTCATCCTTTTGTTGTTGTGCTCCTATCCTATCCATCTCTGCCATCTCTGGGGCACACCACTCGGGAGGCCATGATTCTAATACTGAAAATATCACGTCATCAATGGCGATGAAAGGAAGCTTGGTCCATTACTGCATTGGGTCCTTACACGCCTCAATGTACACATTATGCATGTCTACCTTGAAGTTTGCAAAACTCTGTAGACTATTGTGCATTGTGGGGGACAAGCATGGCCTTCTATTGATCCACATTTGGATACTTGCCTCCATGAGCACCCAAAATATCATTTTCTCGTGAATCTACTTCACATCCATGGTAGCCCAGATTGACGTGTACTTTGTAACCTCTGGTAGGTCATGTTCGATGTTAGGGAACTGGCTCTCCTCGGGTAGTTCTCTTGTGACTAGCAAAATGGACAAAAGAAACCACGCATAGTGGAAGGTCTTGCCCTGCTCCTGGGCTTCCTTGCAGTTGGTCAAGAATTCCATGAAGAGGAACTTGACACAGTTGAATTGGATCCCTTCTGCACATTGCTCGGTTAGCACAATTACTGGGGCTGGTACCTCATCGTCGTGACATTTCCTCATTACCTTCCTGGCCAGGAGGTGGGTGGTGACACACACACCTTTATCTTTGATGTTGTTGATTACGTAAACCGTCCTTTTCTTCTCAAGTTTGTATTTTTTCTTCATGGCCTCTGCGAGTGCCAAATCTCCACTTTTTCCTGCTATCGCCATGAGGTCCTTTCCCTTACAGGGGAGCTGGGAAATCCTATGGATGAGATGTGCCCTGATGGAATAGGCTCCTCGGCCATAAGTACCCATCATGCACCATGCAAAGAAATTGCCTGATGATGAAAATAGTGATAGGCACATGATGAAAGTGTGGAATCCATAGCAGATGAAGTAATCCATCCTTCTCCACACTGCGCATCCATTTCCTCCGCTCTAGTGTTGTGACTGACCCCTCCATGCTCTGCTTCATGAGGCTCTCCATCTCTAACTGTGGGAACTTCTCGCTATCAATGAGGTCCCAATCTTCAAACTTCATTGTGGGTAGATGACCCAGGTGCGAGCCCTAGAACACAATTCCATCGAGGAGGAGCAGGGTCTGGAGTGTGCTCTTAGTGGCATCTAGGTCCTTTGGTATCTTAGTTTTCCCTTTCCATGGAGGGATGTCCTCAAGCAATTTCGCTACTGAGTGGACCAGCTGGATGTCATCTTCCATGTCTTTTTCTACCTCTATCTCATTGATGAGAGCCTGTAGGTCCTCCTCCTCGTCATCTATCTCAATGGTGATAACCTTGGCCTTTTCTTCTGTTAAGAGTTTACCGAACCATGGATTCCTTAGGGACATGCTAACTAGTTCCACTGCCTGCTTATATTTCTTGGGCCTCGGCGTTCGAGGTGATTTTAGGATTTTTGGCACAACCCTAGTGTCTCAGGGAATATCATGTACTGTGGGGTTTTATGCAGCCTAGTCGGTGGTTCCTTCTCCCGAGCCCAAACCTCTCCTAGTAGTCGTCATTTTGTTTGAGCTATATGTGGTTGTTCATGCACTCTAGGGCAAAAATATTCCTTGGCGCTTGATACTCTGTGCTCTAATTAACTTCTCAAATCACAAATGAACAAGTGTTGTCTCGTGGTGAGCCCCTAGAGTTTTATAGCGCCTTTTGAATTCAAATTCGACTGTTGTTCCCAATTCTAGGCCATCAATGCTTTCTTGGTGATATATTGCCCCAAATCTAGCCCTTAACTCATGTCTTAAATCCCGACCACCTGCTCTCTTTTACCTTAAATTGGACATCTCATCATGAATAGTGACACCAATGATTACTTCCCAGCCTACCCACATGACAACGCAACCGCCGGTGTGCAGGCACGAACCTTGTGACACGTTGATTCTACATGCATCTCCCTCATCGCATAGCTCCCAAACAGACTCTTTTATAGTCCCATGCTCTCTTTTAATTGCTTGGAGTTCTAAGATTGTGCTCCCTACAGCTAGTCAGGTGGTCGCACCACCTATGCGAGATTTCAACTTGACTTTCCGCACAGTTTGCAGAAATTCCTCAATTTCCTTTGCGATAGCTGACGCTATGCATTTTACAGTGTGTAGTGTACTCCCTTGGTTATTTTGTTTGCTGAGGTGCGGTCACAGCCATGGCAGTAGAGTCATAAATTCTCGACAATAATCTTCTAATGTAGTGGTATGATCATCCGTATCTTGCCTTCTCATCCTTGGTTTATCGACGAGACATGCTTCTGTGATCTTGTTTTCCATCCTTTTGATCTTAGCATCCATCAAAATGCTTTTCTTCCTCAATCGTACCTGGTCCTTTTTGAGTTCGCGAATTCTGAGGTTCCCTCGCTGGATGGCTTCCTGAGTCCTTACATGTTGAACCTCGCGTAGATGTGTGATTTCTTCGTCATTGTCATTGCGCACTATCACAACAGTAGGAGCCATTATGTGCATATTCCTTTTTGTATTTTCTTCAGAAATTATGGTCTCTACTCTATTCCGCTCCTTTGCAATCATCTCTACGTTCAGGGTTTTTCACAGTCCTATTGGCCCATTGAATCGCTAGCACGCGCAGGTCCCAATCAGTTCGTCTCAGTTGGTGAATCTTATTTAGTACTCCACACACCCTATCGAATGCTCCATTGTGGAGAATTAGTAGCATGTGTTGCCTTTCCTGTTGATGTGGTTTGTTCTAGCTCCATAGTCTACGGGTGGTGTGTGCTTGTGCGGATTGTACATCATATGTTTGTACCCATCGAGAAAGGTTGGCACACAAGCTATTTTTCCCCTACTAATTGGATTGCATTCGGAGTTGTGGTTTTCCAAAACGTAGGTGCATCATTCTTTTGCATCTACTCCAGTACTCAAAATTTCCTTGCTGTGTACCCCACCATCGTGCGGGTGTTGCGCACAGTGCCCACTTTAGCCCATCGAACCATTGTTGTTCTGGTACTACGCTTTCAAATTCGCTCAAAAATTCATCCACCATGGCTACTCCATCATATGTCAGCAGTTCCCTTGCCTCTATTGTAACACAACACAGTGATCTAGTCATCATGTTGCAATTAAGCGTTGTTACTTTATGCAGCCGATTCTGCTATTGTTCTATCCCTTCATCTGAATCTAAAGTGCAGGAGCTTCCGTGCTCCCATGAAATCCTTTCATCTATGGTCGGATTCACCCATTCCTATTCTTGCACAGTTATCTTGTAAATACAATCAAGATCGTTATCACTATCATTGTCATGCACTGGTTCAGTGTATCACACTCCTTCGGCTAGATCTAGCGGTACTACTATGCGTAGTGATGTTTTCTCAAAGATCATTTTATGCTTCTTCAAATTTATGACTCTGTTCATCTTGGTGGCCTAGTCTATTCCTAGTAGCATGGGATAGGGATTACTTTCATTGACAATCTCTATCACTTCAAAATCTGCCTGCATGGTCGCACCTTCAATATCGATTGTTACACCTTGCAATCTTCCCATGGGTAAAATATTCTTTTGGTTCACCATTTGTAACTAAATAGTGGACCATTGTAACAAGGGTTTGCCCATGCATCCCCATGTTTTCTTTGGTAGTACATTCGCATCTGAACCCAGATCCAGGATTACCTAATCCATTTCATACTCGTCGATCTACGCAGTCAACCTCATTTCCCTTCCGGTGCGTAATGCATGCTTCCCCAGTTTTCGAACCATGTGTGGTTCTCCTGACCCCGTGGATCTAGTGATAAGTTCTTGTAGTCGTTTGACTGGCTTGCTGTCACACAACAGTTTCATGAATGTCTCCAGAAAGGTGTTGAGCATTGAATGATCCATCCCTGGTTCTAGTTGATCCTTGCTACATGAACTAGAGGCCTCCGTGAAGCTCTTCTTAGCTTCCATGAATGTATTCTTCATGCATTCTAAATCAAGTTTGGATTCCTTTGTAGGAGCCTTACAAAACCACATACTTTCTTTTGGTTGTTTCCCCTTATCATCTCTCGTGGTAATACTGCTCCTAAGCATCATGTTTACATTCGGGTCTTCTTTGCATAGCTTAGACCTCATCATTTGTAAATTCTGAGTTGGAGGGGTCTCGAGTACCCCTTTTTTGTGCATCCTTGCTATCAACGTAGGGTAGTCTTCTACCTCATGATCAAACTAAGTACAATACAAACATGATATCCTCGTCAGGTTGGTACAATCGTGAGCATAGTGCGCCGCCCCTCCGCAATTGTAACAAATTAGTTGTCCACAACCCCTTCTTGGTCCCATTCCTCCTTGACCTCGATGGCGTCCCTGAAATCCAGTGTGCGCCATCCCTGCATTTGGGTTGGGGGCTCGCATTTTGGTTTTTCCCTATAGGTATGGGTCTAATCCATCATTAGTTCACAGCTTTGGCAAGTGCATTCATCATGGCCTACTAACCTATAGAAATTACAAAACAATTGTTGGGACTTCTGCGTATACTTCTGCAAAATATGACAATTGTCCATAGCGTATTTCCCTCCTATCTGATAGATCGCGCACCATAACGCAAGTTTCACGCTTGGCCCTGCCTATGCCTCTGGTCTCAACGGCATTGGCCCTCCTCCTACTAAGTAGTTTTTGAACACTAGATAGTGATCCTTGTCGTGCCCTTTGCCTTTTCATTTTATGCACCATACTTCCTCGCGCACCTCCAACCAAGGTTTCTTGTTATGTTTCAAACTCTGCATTTCCAGGCACAGATTCTGTAGTTTCACGTGGATTTGTTAGACTCCCAACCCAGGATCTTGTATAGGGGTCTCATGTAATCTCATTGCCATTTCCAATGCTTTGGCCTAGGTGGAAAGTTTCTGCTATGACAACACCATCCTTAAGGGTGGTTTCAAAGATGCTACAAACCATGCGCGATGTTGTCAATCTATTAATGTCATATTGGCTTTGTGAATAGTACTCTTCAGCCTTTGGTCTAGATCGCAGGGGGTCTCACCCAGGAGCATCGCGATCTCCTTAAACCAGATGATTGATTGTGTTTCTAACTTTGGCCTGCTAAATTCCCTATTTAACGTGGTTTGAATCTCTATGATTCCTACGTTTAGGTGGTCACTAGAGTGCTTGATATACCATGTTAATGCGTGATCCTACAACACACTCACCAGCGTAGCTTTCTTAATATTGTCATCCGCGATGCCTTGTGCTTCTCATTCTGCTCTTACCACGAACCAGAATTGGTCCGGATCTTCATTACCCACTCCTCTAAATATCAATACTTTGATCACACTCGCCATACTGAACAGTGGTCGTGGTGGAGGTGGAGTGGGTGGAGAGGGAGGTGAGGAGGGTGAAAATGGTGGCAGTGTGGGTGGAGGTGGTAACCGCGAGATTCGTTGCCTTATCAAACTAACTGTGCTTCTCAGAGAAACTTTCACGAGCTCTTCCTTGCTCTCCCATGAGGGTGAAATTAAGGGACTCGTTTCTAATCCTTCACTATTTCCACTTCTGTAGATCTTCCTGCTTCGCGTAGTCCCAAACATTAATTTATTGGCATAACCCACTTTTCACACAATAGCATCATAATCCAAGTGTTCAAAGATTTAATATACTTACCTCACATCACTTTAGGAAACATCACTCTGCTTCGTTGTAGTTGACGGTCATGTCTACTGCAAATTCAATGATAAATCCTCCTATTATCTAGTCGAGCCAATGGTCCACAGTTCGCACGATCTTATCGTCTGATGTTTCTAGTTTGTGCACCAATTCTGGAGTCCACACTATTAGCTTGTCGAGCCTACACCTTACCTGTTTGTCTGCTAACTTCATGATCTACTCATACAGCTCAGAAGGAAAGGATGCAAAGAAAATATCATGGATTTCCATATACATGTAGCACTCCAACCATTATTCCTTAGATATTCACAGAGTTCTATTTTCTTGCGCTGTAAACTCGTGAATATTCTTTTCCAACCACTCTTCAATTTCTCTCTTTGTGGATTCTAGTGGCACACCATCTAACATCCCCTATACAGATCTCGGTCTTGGTAATGGAACCATTTGTTGGCTTAGTGGGGCCTAAACTAGGTTTAGTGGTGATTTAGCCAAGAAAATCCTGGTAATACTAGCCCTTTCAGTAACAGTCTGTAGAGCGCAGACTGAGGTCTCACCTAAAGTAGTATGGGAGGGTGCTAGAAACAGGTTTCCACACCCTAGGGATGTCTGATGAGCTTCTGGAGGTCCGTGGTTTTACCCTAGGTGTACATCGCTATGTGCCCTTATTATTCCTTCGTAACCTATGAGGCTACTACTGCGCTGCCCTACTCCGGGCTCAACCTATATTATACCCAATTTCCTCTCTATTTAATATCTTATTACCCAATTACTTAACGTGTTTGTGTAAAACTAGTGATTGTTATAGCATATCCATCAATTATATCAGTGCACGCGATAAACAAAATAGTATAACTTTCAAGAAGGTAATGCAAAGTAGACACATAGAAATAGGAACCAACTTTTCTTTATTAATCTTCAATCCATACTATAGAATCGAATCCACCCTAGTGCTTAGTTGTAGGGGTCCACGGACTCAACTGTGGAATCTACTAGGCCTCTGCGCACTCAGCTGTAGAGCCTCTTCCTACTACTAACCTCCAATAAACTTAGACTCTTACTCTATTCTTTACCCATGCATCTTTTTCTGTTTTCCTACTTTGCTCCCTTTTCAATTTAGAGCCTCATTGTATTTATACAATCCCATGGTCCACGGAGCGTGGGTAGGCTGACATGGCTCTACATTCCATTACAATACTTTAGGGCAGACAACCCTATGACTCAATCTATACTTTGCACTTGGTGCCTGCAAGTCGCGGAGTCTTTATAATACATTTGACCAAAACTTGGGCTTTGAGCCCCAAAACATACTGTGGGGGTATTCCATGCCCAAAAACGTCCTCCCAACACTAACTTTGACTTTCTAAAGGTTGCAACAGACCTTGTGTTTTAATTTTCTCAAGTTTATTTTTTTGGCAAACCAAACATTTTACCACAAACTTCTGTATATCTAATTTAAGGCCATCATATAAAAAATCCTTCTTGACCCTAGGGATGTTTTAAAAATCGTTAGTGCCCTCCTACAATGGAGGTGTGCAATTCCAAAAGAATCTTTTATTTGAGTTAGGAATTATTATGTAGATATAAGTGATCTTTGTGCCATCATGAATCATTCTTCCACAATTAGATGT
Source organism: Pinus taeda (assembly GCA_000404065.3). Lineage (NCBI taxonomy): Eukaryota > Viridiplantae > Streptophyta > Pinopsida > Pinales > Pinaceae > Pinus > Pinus taeda. The sequence continues at coordinate 5,115 of APFE031272856.1, read as the reverse complement.
ACTAGTATCTTTCTAAAACTTTTCAATTAGTGTCCATACCTCTTCATCATACTTCCATTCATCCCCTGATTTAGTTATTCGATTAGGTAGGATAATAGAGATGGCATAGAGAAATGCTTCCACTTCCTCATCCTTTCTTGAGAGTGAATCTGCAACAACATTTTTCTTCCCTTTTTTGTATATAATTTCAAAGTCATAACCCAAAATATTTGTGATCCATTTTTCTACTCTTCTAAAGATAATATTTGTTCCAAAAAATATTTAAGACTATCATGATATGCTTTTACCTTGAAGTGTCTTCCCATTAGGTAAGTTCGGCATTACTTTAGTGCATGTAGTATTTCCAAAATTTCATTCTCATAAACAGGGTTTTGTAAATTCTTTCACTTGATTGGATGACTTTGAAAATAAATGTGTCTTCCTTCTTACATTAAAGCAACACCAATTCCATTTTCTAAGGCATCACAATCCACAATAAAAGTTTTTGTCAAGTCTGGTGTAGCCAAGACTGATGCTTGGCACATTGCCTCTTCAAGATGTTCAAAGATATTAGTTTCTTCCAAAGTCTAATAAAATTCATATTTCTTCAGTAGTGTTGTTAGAGGCACTATTATTCTCCCTTAATTCTTAACAAACTTGTGATAATACCCTGTCAACCTGAGAAATCCTTGGAGATTCTTTACGGTTGTGGGGATTATCCATTCTTTAATGGCTTTAAATTTTTAGGGTATACCTTAATACCATCATGAGATATAATATGACCCAAATATTCTACCTCGTGTACTCTAAAAGAACATTTGGATTTTTTTGCATATAATTGTTTCTCCTCCAACACTTTGAACACCATGTCAACGTGTTGAAGGTGATGCTTCAAAGACTTGTTGTAGATTAGTATATCATTAAAATGTACTAACACAAATTTTCTAAAAAAGGGTTTGAAAATATAATTCATCAAACCTTAAAATGTGGATGGTGCACTAATAAGGCCAAAAGGTATGAAGAATTGTAATGACCTTCATGAGCTCTAAATGTTGTTTTCAAAATGCCTTCGGTCTTCATTCTAATTTGATGAAATCCTGAATGAAGATCCAGCTTGGTGAAGTAAATTGCTCCATGTAATTCATTCAACAATTCATCAATGAAATTAATGAGAAATTTATCTTTAATAGTGATATTTTTGAGCTCCCTATAATCTAGACACATACGTCAAGATCCATCCTTCTTGTGCACCAATATTATTGGAGTAGAGAAAGAACTTTGGATAGGTTGAATTATACCAGCCTCTATCATTTTTCCAACCATATGTTCAATTTTACTCTTTTGGGCATAGGGATATCTGTAAGGCTTGATGTTTGGAGGAACATTTCCTAGAATCAAGTGAATATCATGATCATAGTCATGAATAGGTGGGAGGCCTTTGGGAGTATAAAATAACATGGAATGATTGTCCAAGACTTTTTGAAGATACAGAGAAATGGATGATTTTGATGTTTGAAACTGTAGTGAGCATAAGTGTGCAATTATTCCCCGTTGTTCTTTCATTAAAATATTTTTTATGCCATTAGGTTTTATTATCTTCCTTGGTTTCCCTGTGATAACTCTTAATTAATTTTCTTTCCTTCCCAGAAACAATTCAAGAAAAGTTCTTGAAAATTAGAAGCTATCATCCCCAAAGATTGTAACCATTGGAATCCTAATAAGGCATCAACACCACCCATTCGAATGGAAAGAATTGGACTTTTTAACACATCTTTCCCCATGGTTAGCTTGATCTCATGGCACTTTCTAGAGTAATTTATAGTTCCTCTATTTGCAACCATTACTTGACACTTTGGTGATGGATATAGAAAGCAATACAATTCTTGGTTATCTTACAATGAATAAAACTATGGGTACTAAACAAATCAATCAACACTATTACTTTTTTCCTCTTGAGATATCAAACTGCCTTGAGAGTTTGAGGAGTGGTAATTCTTGCCAATGCATACATGATATAGTTGGATTCATTTCTTCTTTCTTTAGGGTAGTTTCTTGGTGTATGTTCTCTTCTTTTGATGTTTCTTGTTCCTTTTGTTCCTCCTCTTAGCAATTTATGTAAATTAATTTCTTCTCAACATACTTATGAACTTTAGTATATTCTCTATCGTAACTGAAAGAAAGCCCTTTTTCTCTTTTTTTACTCCAGTTTTTGTGGTTTCAACCTTGTATGTTGTGGGATGCTAGGAGTAGCAACACTTCCATCTTATATTTGTGAGTGATATACTTCCTTGTTCGCACAATTTTTCTTTTCACTTTTTTTGCCAACCAGAATATCATCTCTAATGAATTAGGTTCCCAACAGTGAACCTCACATTTGGTTTTATCATTTAAAGTCCTGAAGGCATCAATCGTATTCTCCTGTTGATTATCTGTTACTATGATATTCAATATTTGAAATTCCTCGATATGCTCCACCATTGAACCCTTTTTTTTGAGATTTATCAATTGGATGAAGAAGGTGTTTCTCTTTGTATTCTCATAGTGTGCTATCATTTAGTTCATAAAAATCGACTTAGTGGCAAGTATTTTATGAGAACAAAGCGATCGATACCATGCAAATGAATTTGGTTCTCAATATAAAGATGCATTGCATACCTTTTGTGTGTGTTTCCCATCATGAAGATCAAAATATTTCTCCATTTGTAGTATCCATGTTACCAGATCCTTGCCATAAAACTCCCTCATATCAATATTTGGAATGTGGTTGGTCTTCAACCCAAATCTAGAGTCTATAAAATCATGATTAACATTCATTTTGTTCTCGTGATGCGTTTCATGGAATACCTTGTCACCATTAGGAAGCATCTCTTGTAGAAACTTTGTCAAAACTTCCTTCAAACCTTCCATATATGCTTTTAAACCATTCTTCAAACCTTCCATATCTACTTTTATTTTTTATTCTAAACCATCCATATTAAAATTCATCATCACTTCCAATTCATTTTTGGTTACTCTTTATGAGAGAAAAAATTGTGGCACGTGAGCTCGTAATTTTAATATATCACGTTGCATTTACTCTTGTACTTCATGTGTCATAGTAGAGATTTTTGGTTCCTTATTCAGAGTATATATATTTTTTATTCAAGGAATATTGAAATAAAATAATGACATATATGATTTACTATTCCCTTTTAATTACTTTAGTCAAAATTTCCCTTTCAAACAAACTTTATGCAAATTTTAAAAAATACACACTTTTTTTTCTTTCTTTTTGGAGCTTGATATTGAAATTGTTGTATCCTACAATTTTGGCCACCCAAGGTCTTCAATTTCATTTAGTGGTAGACCTATGATTGTTCCTTCCAACCCCACAAGTCATCCCAAGATTGGATCATTAAGCTAAAGTCATGCCAAATCTCCCACAATGACCTCATTATGGATTAGTTCAGTAGAGTGAATTTGTATGTGATACCACATGTCACTATTTTAACCTTTGGGTGTAACATTTATAGAAAATAAACTAAATTTCATGCAATTTTAGTCACTTTTTATGTAATTTTAATATAATATTAATTATTAAAAATAAGGTTATGACAATGTGTCTTGGGACACGTGATTGAGATTGAATTCTAGAGCATGTAGAAGTCCTTACTTCTTCTCACAATATATACAAAACTATAGTGAAACAAGAAATCAACTTTTTACACAAATTTCACCAAGAGTTTGGCTCCAAGTAGTATAAATATTATCTTCTGAAGCCTCATAGAAAAACATTACAGAGAAAATTCCAATACGACCTATTTGAGGCAATGAAACCCTAGAATCCAAAGCACTCATACCAAATGCTATGGAACTAGATCAAAAAAAAAATAATAATAATAACTAACTTGAGAATTAACCTCTTCGAAGGGGAAACCTCATTTACATCTCAGTAATAAAAAATTATTGGATGATACAAATGACAAGACCTCCCTAAACTATATAAGACTTTAAGGAGTCACAACATAATCATATCCTACAAAACATTAATAATGTAATGGCACAAAAATAATAATAATTGGATTCTATGGGGAACAACAATAACAATATGGGGGCTACATTCGAACAAAATTAAGAATAATGGGGCTATGCTAACAATAACAATAACGAGGCTACAATAGTATTATAGGAACCTAACATCTTGTAGCTAGTTTGTCAACTTTTCATTTGCCTTTTTGACTTCCTCTTGTTGTCTCTTTAGGTTGATTGATGCATTTTCATTATTATTAGAAATTATTTCGCATTCTTTCTAAGAAAAGTCTTGATCTGCTATTTCTATGAATTTACAATATTATTTATCACTACTACATGTATTGCTATATTTTTTATCTTAAGCTTCACATGAACATCTAGTGAACAAGTGTTGCATTTCTTTGCAGACACTAAAGAGTAACTTACTTGAGGATTGCATCTCCTTAAGGGAAATTCATCATGAGTGAAAGAGTGCGCTTGATCCTTTTCTAGAACGTAAAAGTCTTATCCTCCATAAATGCATTACAACTTGTCCAACATTTTCTTTGTTGTCTCACAATGCCTTACATTATCAAATTTAGTTTTTGATAGCCCTTTTAAGATGATACAACTTATTTTATCATCAAACTCATCCTTCATATCATACTCTATTGAAATAAAAATATTCAAATCAAGATTCAATACATACACTTCAAATCTCACCCTCTAGAGTGTGTAATCAACTCCATGAAGAAAAGGAATTCCATCTATTGTAAGCCATTTCTAGTTACACATTGTTATATGGGATTTACAATTGTAGAAAAAAGTATATTCCCTAGTTCGGTGGCTAACCTAGAACAATAGAGAGATAAGGAACACAATTATTTTCCTTAAATTAAATAGATGACAGAGTGATGCCTACCTAGAATCCTTCGCACACTTTGCTCCTTCTTTAGCTTGGAAGCTCCAATTCCAGCTATGAATGCCAAAATTAGAACCTTCATAGTTAGATAACACAAGCCAAGGTACTACGAGATCTATGCAATATCATATAAATAGTTCATTCAATATATCAACATGGTATTGAAATATATGAAATAACAACATCAGAAATAGGAACACAATCAATTCTTGGCATTAATATAA
>APFE031272854.1:90538-127663 GCA_000404065.3 Pinus taeda | reverse complement strand
ACCTTTTACAATAGCGTTTTATGCCACCGCATATTGTATTTTTTCTTTTTAATTTTCACCATTCACTAAGTGTATGGAGTTTATTAAGTATAAATTCCTAAATGAGTTTATTAGATTATATTTCCAAATGACGGTTAGTCAATTAACTCACATAATTTATAATTAAATATGTCATTTATAACTTATGTTCACTCTTATTAATCATTTAGAAGGTTGAGTGAATATTTAAGAATGTGTTTAAAGAATATATTTAAGAATATGTTTCACTTTTTAAAGAAAGTTTTATAAATATAAAATGGAAAATAATTTCTACAAATTTATTATAATTAAAACTAATAATTAAACTTACCTGGATCTATTTTAATTCAGGATAACCAAACATTAAAAAGAATCAAATATCTTTCTATTTAAAAAAATGGTGGTAGATGATATATATATGGTTACAACGAAATGTGAAACCCTAATACACTTTTAAAAAAAGTTTATTGACCCTATCTCATTGTAAATTAAAGATTTATAAACAAATCAAATATTTAATTGAGGAAATATTTAAGTTGTGGGCCTTGTAAGTTGAAAGTTTATAAACCAATTAAATAATAATTTAATTGTTGAATATTTATAATAAAATATTAAGTGATTTAAACTAATAAATTTATAAACAAATCAAATAATTAATTAGGAAATTAAAATTGTGGCCCCCTCGTACAAGTTGAAAGTTTTATAAACCAATTAAATAATGATTTAAATTGAGTGAAATATTTATAATAAAAATATTTAAGTGTATTTAAAACTAAAAGATTTAAGATGGATCGTTTGTAGTGTAATTGATGTTATGGATTAGTTAATACATTTTGTTGTTTTTTATAATTATTTTTATTAAAAATTTAAAGATGTTGGTTAATATAAGTTATAAACTATATATTTAATTATAAATTATGTGAGTTAATTAATTAATCGTTATTTAGGGATTTGATAAAGATTTGGAGTAGAGTATCAACAAGGAATGAGGGAAAATTTTAGGGGTTAATATTTACAGGGGCCTAATTTTCCATGTTTTTTGAGAAAAACAATTAGTTTATTTCCATTTTTTTCTAAAATATTGGCCAAAATTTTATAGTGGGACATTCATGGTTTTAGTTCTTGGTTGCAAATCAAGTTACCATTAATTTATAGTTAGGGAAATATATTGCCTCTAGCTTAAATATTTATCACAATCACCTATATATGATTAATTTTATATGCCTGTTGTTGTCAAAATGAGGACAAAATCAAAGTTGCGTGAGGAGAATGGTGCTCGTCGAAATCCTTGGTCAAGGTGAAAATATATTTTAAACTTATTTTGAGTTTGTATTTTAGACATATTGAGTCTCGTCAACTCAAAATGTGAGTTCGAGTTTGTTACAATTGACCACTCTAACAACTGCTTTTTGAAGAAGAGAAATTCCAAGATAAGGATTGAACCAAGAAGAAATATTGAGACACCCATATATGAACAACCATTGGCTTGTGCGTGGGAGGGAAGAGGATACTTGTTTATGCTCAAATGACAGAGGATAGTTTCATGATTATTGGTCTTGTGAGATTTGTCAATTTCTTTGTTAAGTAGTTTTTCATTATGTTTGTAAAAAGTGTAGAACCAATTATTGAACAATGTTACACAATTCAAATTAGTGGTTTTTGGAACTCGGAAACCCCCGAACACATCACTAGTTTGATCGTGTTTATATACTTTTACGATTTGTTATTCATGGTGCTAAAAAACTTTTGAACAATGGCTACAAGTTATAGTATGAGATTTTTGTGTGTTAGACAAGTCAAGTTGTATGATCAATTTTTGAACACATCTAGACTGAATTTCAAGCCACTTATGGATAGTCGAAAGCAAAATATCCGACAGATGGTGGTAGGTCCATAGAGTGGTTCATTACTTGAAAACATTTATCGTGGAAGACTTGATGAGTCAAGTTTGTATATATTATTGATCTTAAAGTTCATCAACGATGGTTGGGGATAATTGTACCTTAAATGAGTCAAGTGAGAAGCTCGAAGATTTTTGTAGAGAAAGAGTGTGGTCTGTGAGATTTTAGAGTGTGTAGAAGTGCCAATGAAGGCAATATTAGAAAAATGTGATTTATATGTGAAATGCAATTTTTGATTAATGTTATGTTAATTTTGTAATGTAAGCGTTAAGGGAGGGACTTGGAAATAACATTTACATTAATATATAGGTAGATTTGGTTTGTTGATTGGTTGAGTTGTTGAGATATTTTCTCAACAAGCAATCTCCTTGTTTGGAATTTGTTGGATCTCATAAGCACTATATGTGTGGGATGTAATTTGGTTTGAATGATATGATACAAATTATTTGGTGAATATTTTGACTTACTTAATCTTAGTAAATAATTAACCTAGTGCAACACAGGATTCCAACAAATTCGATCATTTTATGAGCATATGAGATTGATATGATTTTATTAATTTGATTTTATATTATAATATGTTATTCAATAATTCAAAGGAAAAATGATTGGGAATATGATTTGTTCAAGTTATTAATTTATTAAGACAAAAAAAGATAACATAACTTAAAATTATCTAATTTTATTCCCTAAAAATATAAAAAATAATTATCCACTTTATACTCATTTTAATTCTAAAAAAATTAATAAATATAATTCATTTTTTTTAGTTTACGATAGCACTTTATACAACCTAATATTCTTTTTTTCTTATTAGTTTTCACCATTCACTTTGGTCAAACTTGAATAATATTTAAATTAGGAATACAAATGCTTACGATAGCACTTTATACAACCTAATATTATTTTTTTCTTATTAGTTTTCACCATTCACTTTGGTCAAACTTGAATAATATTTAAATTAGGAATACAAATGCTCTTAACTAAATGTATGGATTTTATTAAGTATAAATTCGTAAATGAATTTATTAACTTATATTTTTAATTTATAATTAACTTAGGTAATTCATAATTAAATATGTTAATTTATAATTTTATATTTATCCATATTGATTATTAAAAATTTGGGTGAATATCTAAGTTTTAAATTCAATATATATTTTAAAGAAAAAATTTATAAAGTTATTTTAAATATAAAATGGAAACCAATTTTATACAGATATATCATAATAATTTTAATAAAAATTAATAATTAAACCAATCTAGATCTATCTTAACTTTAGATCTATCGCGGAGAGTGATCAAATCTATCGAGATTAGAAATTTGATCCCTCTTGGGGCTTAGTAAATTCAGAGTTAAGATAAATCTACACTAGTGTGTGTGTGTTGAAGTTTCTAAGTTTATTTAGTTAGAAACCCTTCATGCACTTTATCTAATTTATTCCTACCTACTTGTTATTTTGCCTTAACAAGTTATTTACAAAGTAAACACTGAAAATAAACACTAGTGCATGCTCAACATATTACAAATCAGAAACTAAAAGAAATAAGAACAAACACACCATATGACACCATTATTTTTGGACTAATGTCCTCGGAAAAACCCAATGTGGGAAAACTAGTGCAACTATCTGAGGGTTTTCTTATTAAGCAATATCAGAGTACAATCTGAGTGCTGAAACTAGCTTACCCAACAGAGAATTTCCTTGGCAGTAATACCTCTCAGTTTCTGACAAATCTATTGGTTGAAACCCCAGATAATCCTTTCGGTAGCTACTTAGCACCAATCTGCCCCAAAAACCCCAACGTCTGCCCAATCTGGACTACATCAACCTCTCCTAGCCTAGCGTTGGCCCTGAGTCAGCCTATCTTGGACTGCGTCAGTTCCAGGAGGCCCTGCGTCAGTCTTTGATCCTCTGTGTCAGCTAAGCTGGCCTCTCTGGTGCTCTGCGCAACACTTAGCAGCCTCTGCGTGGCCTTGCATGAGCACTGGCTACTCCTATGTCTCTCTCTCTCTCTCTCTCGCTGCTCTACTGATCTCTCGACATTATCTCTGCCTCTCTGTCTCTCTGTACTCAATGCCCCTCAGTTGCTCTCCCGATCACTGATTCTATCTCTCTTAGCAAACCCCGCTCTAGAGAATAGAATGACTGATCACTCTGGTGGCCCCCTCCAAGTGACCCTCAAGCCTCCTCTTATACTTTTCCTGTTGACATCTCAACGACCGAGATTAAGTCCCTAATCAACGACTAAGATTAGATCTGGCTTGATCCATGTCTTTTGGACCATTCTAACACAGATTCATATTAATACACATCCGATGCTACCCAAAATCAACAGTGTGTGTGTGCGTATAGATATATATAAATAATATATTATATTATATATATATATATATATATATATAATTATATATATATATTTCTGCCAACATATCTCTATATCAATGAGTAACACCACCTTTTTTGTGGAGCTTATTTTAAAAAAATAGAAAAAGAAAATATTTCGATATATAATATATATATATATATATATGGAAATGGACTTTTAAAAAAGATAATTGGAAGCCAAATGTTAAAGTGATTAAAACCCACTTTGCACCTATAAGATAGCATTTTGAAACCATAGACAAAAGATTCATTACACGATTTTAACAAGACCCTTTTGGAGGATTTTTTTGAGGTTCGTTACCATCTTGTTGGGCCAAATTGGAAGAGGATCTTAAACAAGCCTAAAGGGACACTTGGAGCTTATTTGGGATCTTATTCACTCATGATTAGACAATTTACAAAATTTTCTAGCCAAATTAGAAGAGGATCTTGAGCAAACTTAGAGGGACATTTTGAGAATATTTTGGAGTCCATTGACCCATGATTAGACAATGATAAAGCTCTTTTTCATCATTCTTAAGCGATCAAGAGAGCCACTTTGAAAAATTGCGGGGGCCATTTTGTCCATTCTTACAACCTTCTACACTTGGAAGAGCCATTCCTTACACCACTTTTAGCACATGGTAATTGGTTTGGAGGATGTAGTTTTCATTATCGTCCCATGGTCTTCATGCATACCTATGCCACTTACATGGATGCCATCATGTTCATTTTTTGGAGACAACTTGTAGCACATGGTAATATGTTTGGATGATATGGTTTTAGGTTTCTTCACATGGTCTTCATGCATACCTATGCCACTCACATGGAAGCCATCATGTTCATTTTTTGAGGAGTGTTTTTCCCATATTTTTTGAGGAGTGTTTTTCCGACAGAGTTTTGAATTGTGACCTTTACACCATAGAGTATCTTAATAGTACAACCCATAACCATCTATTATGCACATTGTGGGCTATTATTTTATTTAAATTATATAGTTACTTTTTTTAATTATTTAAAATTTTAATTATATTTTTAATTAAAAAAATATTGTTTAAATCCAAAAAAATTATAATAAAATGTGTGTAAACTAAGTTCTAACATATGTATATAGTGCTAGGGGAATCATCAACTGTGTCAGTTTTGTACTCGCATGATATGGGGCCGATTTCAACCACTAACTATAACCACCTAGGTACAACTTCCTTCCCCAAAAATAACACACAGGTTCATAGTAAGGGGATGGAACATGGGACCTTTCACTCACATTTTAAATTTCATAGGCTTCTAAAAAAAACTACCCCAAAAAGCTGTAAAATAATTTAAATATTAACCTCATCTCATTGAAATGTTTTTTAGCTTATTTTATTTACCAAGAGTGATTAACTATGTGTTATTATTTTGCTAGTATCAATCCCACTTCTTCACCCCTGTGAGCATCACCCAATGAAATGAGTTCTGTGTGGATTATTCAAAATCATGAAAAATTCAGTCAGTTGAGACTAACACTTATGGAAATGGTCATAGTTTAATGACTTAACTCAATTAGCTAATATCGAAAATTATGTCAAATTGAATAGTTCACATGGTATTAGACTCGCTAAGGTTTTGCAAATGAGGTAGCAAGCTTGCGAGCTTGACTGTGGGGAAAACTCCACAATTAAGCATGCTTGAGCCAAAGGAGTCTTGGGGTGCGTGACCTCTCAGGAATTTTTTCTTATGGGGTGCAAGCCTCAAAGGTTATTATTGTTGTTGTATGATTTATTACCATTAGTATCAATCCCACTTCTTCACCCCTATCAGCATCACTCGATGTAATGGGTGGTATGTGGATGATTCAAACCCATGGTAAATTTGGTCAGTTGAGACTTAGTACTCATGTATATGGTCGTATTTTAACGACTTATGCTACAAAATTAGTTAATCCCAAAACTGATATCTAATATGTTACATTGTGAAAGCCTCATGCTCAAATGAAAAGATCAAAGGGAGATCTAATTGAAAATTTTGCATGGTATAAACTTGCTAAGGTTTTGCAAAAGGGTAGACATCTAAGTGGGCTTGATTGTGATGAAAACTTCACCATTAAGAATGCTTGAGCTGGAGGAGTCTTGGGATGGATGACATCTAAGGAAGTTTTGGTTATTGGGTGCAAGCCTTGGAGGTGATGATTGATGTTGTTAATTTTATTTCACTAGTATCAATATCGCTTCTTCACCCCCCATGAACATCACCCCATGCAATGAGTGTTATGTGGACTATTAAAAAACATGAGAAATTTTGTCAGTTGATAATAACACTTATGGATATAGTCAAAGTTTAATGAATTACTCCACACAATTATTTAATCCGAAAAATGATATCTAATATGTTGCACTGCGAAAGCCCGATGCTTAAATGAAAAGAGTGAAGCTTGGGAGATCTAATTGAATATTCATATGTTACAATACTTGCTAAGGTTTTGTGAATGGAGTAGTAAGATAAGTGGGCTTGATTATGGAGAAAAATCCATAGCTAAGTGCACTTGATCTAGAGGAGTCTTGGGATGGGTAAACTCCTGGGAAGTTTTGGTTATCAATGCAAGATGATTTATGTTGTGCGATTTATTTCACTAGTATCAATCCAACTTCTTCGCCCCTGTGAGCATCACCCGTTGCAACGAGTGTTATGTGGAATATAAAAAATCATGATAAATTTGGTTAGTTAAGACTAACACTCATGGATATTGTCATAGTTTAATGATTTACTCTACGCAGATAGTTAATATCGAAAATGATATCTAATATGTTAAACTGTGAATGCCCCATGCTTAAATGAAAAGACTGAAATAAGTTCTAATTGAACAATTCATATGGTACAATACTTGTTAAGGTTTTGCAAATGGGGTAGCAAGCTAAGTGGGCTTGATTATGAGGGAAACTCCACTGTTAAGCGCACTTGAGTTAGAGGAGTCTTGGGATGGGTGACCTACTAGGAAGTTCTACTTATCAGGAGCAAGCCCTGGAGATGATGATTGATGCTGTGTGATTTATTTCTCTAGTATCATTCCCACTAATTCACCCTTGTGAGCAACACTCAATGCAATGAGTGATGTGTGGACTATTCAAAATCATAAGAAATTTGGTCAGTTGAGACTAACGCTCATAGATATGGTCATATTTTAATGACTTACTCTACATAGTTAGTTACTCTCGAAAATGATATCTAATATGTTACATTGTGTAGCAAGCTAAGTGGGTTTGATTGTGGCAAAAACTCAGAGATAAGTGTGCTTGAGCTAGAAGAGTCTTGGGGTAGGTGACCTCCTGGGATGCTCTAGTTAATAGGTGCAAGCTCAGGAGGTGATGATTGATGATGTGTGATTTATTTCGCTAGTATCAATCCTAGTTCTTCACCCTTGTGAGCATCACCCAGTGCAATAAGTGCTATGTGGACTATTCAAAATCATGAGAAATTTGGTCAGTGCCCCATGCTTAAGTGATTAATTCACTAACATAGATTCCAATTGATTTTTACTTACAAATATGTTCAAAATTTTTTCATACAAACATATGCATGATTTTGGATAATCAAAATTTTTATACTATAATTTATTTCTTGCTTTTCTTTATTATTTTAAATTTGATTTTGTTTTATATTTGATTATGCAAGTAGCAATGTCTATCTTGGAATATAACTTTAGAATTTAATATAATTATCAGTAATTATTAGCGCAGCCATATAATTAAATTGATGGTAAATTTTTGAGCGCGCATCAATCGATAATAAGCATCGAAAACACTATTTCATCATACATCTAAATAAAAGTATTATAAGAATTAACTAAATTATACATTTATTAAAACTATTATATTGATAAAAATAATTAACATATAAGTTAAATATGTATACATTTAAAAAAAACATGTAACAACATTCTTAACCAAGGAGATTCTCCTGAACTTATCATGGATATTCTTAATTTGTAAATAAGCTTTGTTACAATATCGTGGGCCAATACACTAGCTTATCAATACCACATGCCCAAAAAAACATAACTCATTTCATATAACACTTGTTCATATGAAGTTTTTATTTAGTTAATGAATTTATAAAAAGGTGAAAAGACATAACTGCTTTGGAAATAAATTTAGACCTTTCATTTGTGTGTACTACTAAGAATATTCTAAAATATTCTACAGATTAAATCTCTACCATCCACCTAATAATTATTGATAATTAGATTTTAATTATAGAAGCCTTACTCCTATCAACATAAATAGGTGGAGGATACGAATTTAGCATTCATAAAATATCTTGGAATATTCTTAGTAGTATACACAAATGAAATGTTGAGATTTATCTCTAAAGTAGTTATGTCATTTTTTCTTTTTAGTTAAATTGATTAATTAAAAAAACATTGTCATATGAAATAAGTTATGATTTTGTGGGCATGTGGTAAGCCATGATATTATCCTCTGGTATTGTAACAAAGTCTATTCACAAATTAAAAATTTCCATGGTAAAGTAGATATAAATATCCATAAATAAAAATTTTATTTCATATTTTTTCAAACAATTTGAGATGTATTATGAAGCACTTTGATATTTATTATGGATTGGTGCCTATTGACATTTATATGGTTGTGGTAATTTTACTCTCTCTCTCTCTCTCTCTCTTCTATCTCTCTTTCTCTTATATATATATAAGACGTTTGTACTTATTCAAGATGAACTTCTTCAATTGTTTTTTTTTTTTTTTTTTTTTTTTTTTTTTTTTAATTTTGATATTTTTCTCCCACATATAAAAGATGAGCTTCATGAGTTATATCTTAACTCCGGATCTATCAAGAGAGATCAAAGCTCTCAAGGTTTTCACCTAAAAATATTTGATCCCTCTTCGTGAAAATTGACCACGTGACAAGTGGTTTACGAGAACAAAACCCTTTATACCATAAAACTTGATTCGGTTCTAAATAATTAGATGCATTACGTACCTTTTGTAATAGTGGTACACCATGTAGATAAAAATATTTCTCCATCTGTAGTATCCAATTTACCGGATCCTTACCATCAAACTTCCTCATATCGCCTTTTCTTGATTTTGGGAGCTCGATCTTGAAACAACTATAACTTTGTAATATCGGATCTTCCAGTTCTTAAATCACGACTTGCAATAGCCCTCTGCATCCTCCTTCCAATGACACCAGCCTGATTGAAATTGGATTCTACGTGAAAGAGTTATGCACAATCTCCCAAGATGACTTGATTATTTACCTTTTTATAAAAGCGAACTTGTATGAAGTGCCACGTGTCACTTTTTTGACCTTCGGATGGGAAAACCATACACAGAAAACTACAGTGCATCCTATTTTTGTAACTTCTTGCTAAATGTCAATTTGATGCTTAGAGAGATAGTTATGACGATTTTCCCCAGGTCACCTGTTTAGGATGTAATTCAGGCTTCTTCCAAAACCCTAACTTCCTCAGATCATATATCCGAAAATATAGCGAGACAAGATCGGAAATTTGGACCTGAGGTTCATATCGATTTTTTCTCAAATGGGTTTTTTGTTTAACTTCTGAAACTTCGTATCAACAACTCTATAGCGCAAATTCCATGATGACCTATTTTAGATGAAATTCTAGAGCTTGCAAAAACCCTAACTTCCTCAGATCATATCTCTGAAACTATAGGGAGACAAGATCTAAAATTTGGACCCAAGGTTCAGCGAGATTTCGCTTCAAATGAGTTTTTTCTTTAGCTTCTGAAATGTCGCAGAAAAATAGTTATAGCGAAAAGGCCACGATGACCTATTTGGAGCAGCGAAACCCTAGAATCCAAAGCTTTGATACCAAATGTTATGAAACTAGCTCACAAAAAGATAGAAAAGATAGATGAACGCCTTAGAAATCAGCCTCTTCAAGGGGGAAACCTCCTTTAAATTACACAAATGAACAATTCTTGGATGATACAAATGACAAGACCTCATTTCTATATATAGGAGTCTAAGTGGTCATAATATAATAATAGCCGACATAACAATAATAATAAGTAAGGGCACAATAATAACAATAGTGGGCTTCTATGGGGCACAATAATAACAATATGGGGACTACATGGGCACAACAATATAATACGGGGGTTGTACTAATAACAATAAGGGGTTACACTAGTAGTATAGGGACCTAACAATTTAGAAGTGGGTAGAAGTGCCAATGAAGACCATATTAGACAAATGTGACTTATATGTGAAATGCAATTTTTGATTCATGTAATGTTAATTTTATAATGTAAGCGTTAAGGGAGGGACTTGGAAATAACACTTACATTAATATATAGGTAGATTTGGTTTGTTGGTTGGTTGAGTTGTCGAGATATTTTCTCAACAAGCAATCTCCTTGTTTGGAATTTGTTGGATCTCATAAGCACTATATGTATGGGATGTAATTTGGTTTGAATGATAAGATACAAATTATTTTATGAGTGATCTGCGTACCATAGTTGCTCTTCCAATTTCTATGTGTATCGGTGAAGATTTCGACTTTCTTAACCGTAGTAAAATATAATTAACCTAGTGCAACGTAGGATTCCAACAAATTCGATTTCTTTATAAGCATATAATATTGATATCATTTATGATTTTATTGATGAGATTTTATATTATAATAGGTTATTAATAATTCAAAAGAAGAATAGTTGGAAATACAATTTGTTTTCTCATTTATTTTATTTTAAAAAGCTATTAAATTAAAAAAAAAAAAATGATACAAGTTAAAATTTTAAAATTTTATTCACTAAAAAATAAAAAAACATTATCACTTTAATCATTATAATTCTAAAAAATTTAATAAATTTAATAAATAAAGTCAATTTTTTAGTTTACAATAGAACTTATACAACTAAATAATTTCCTTATTAGTTTCACCATTCAAATTTGTCAACTTGAATGTATTTAAAATAAGGAATACAAAATGCTCTGAACTCCAGTGCCTAGAAAGTATAAATTCCTAAATGTGTATTTAACTTATCCTAAATGAATGGATTAATTAACTCAAATAATTCATAATAAAATATGTGTATATTAAATTACCATATTAATTATTTAAAAAGCGTAAGGAATATTAAAGAATATCTTTATATATTAATTAATATATATTAAAAGAATTTTAAAAATTATTTAAATATAAAAGAGAACCAATTTATACACAAATATCAAAAAGCTAAATTAAAAAAATTAATAATCGAAGCAATCAGACCAGTTTAACTTTAGATAACATTGAGAGGGATGAAATCTATTGAGGTAAGAGATTTGATCTCTCGAAAACTTAATAAATTCGACAAAGAAATCTAACATAGTTGTGGGGTCTATATATATATATATAAATATATATATAGATATATCCAACCTCTTACCAACATTATCTCTATATTCAATAACTAACACCACCTTTTTGGTGGAGCTTATTTATAAAAAATAGAAAAAGAAAATATTTCGATTTATATATGGAAAATGTACTTTTTAAAAAGATAATTGGAAGCCAAATGTTAAAGTGATTAAAACCCACTTTGCAGTTATAAGAGAGCATTTTGAAACCATATACAAAAGATTCATTACATGATTTTAACAAGACCCTTTTGGAGGGTTTTTAAAAGGTTCATTACCATCTTGTTGGGCCAAATTGGAAGAGGATCTTGAACAAGCCTAAAGGGACACTTGGAGATTATTTTGGATCTTATTCACTCATGATTAGACAATTTACAAAATTTTCTAGCCAAATTAGAAGAGGATCTTGAACAAACCTAGAGGGACATTTTGAGAATATTTTGGAGTCCATTGGCCCATGATTAGACAATGATAAATCTCTTTTTCACCATTCTTAAGGGATCAAGAGAGTCACTCCGAAAAATTTTGGAGGCCATTTTGGCCATTCTTGTAACCTTCTACATTTGGAAGAGCCATTGCTTACACCACTTGTAGCAGACGGTAATAGGTTTGGAGTATATGGTTTTTGTTTATATCCCATGGTCTTCATGCATACCTATGCCACTTACATGGATGCCATCATGTTCATTTTTTGGAGCCATTCCTTACACCACTTGTAGCACATGGTAATAGCTTTGGAGGACATGGTTTTGGGTTTCTTCACATGGTCTTCATGCATACCTATGCCACTTACATGGATGCCATAATGTTCATTTTATGAGGAGTGTTTCTGCCATATTTTTTGAGTGTTTTTCCCATAGAGTTTTGAATTGGTGGCCTTTACAACATAGAGTGTCTTAATAGTACACCCCATCACCATCTAATCTACACCTTGTAGGCTATTATTTTATTTAAATTTATATAGTTATTTTTTTAAATTATTTAAAATTGTAATTATATTTTTTAATTAAAAATATTATTTAAATCCCAAAAAACTATAATAAAATGTGTGTAAACTAAGTTCTAACATGTGTATATAGTGCTAGGGGAATCATCAACTGTGTCAGTTTTGTACTTGCATGATATGGGGCCGATTTCGTCCACTACCACTATAACCACCTAGGTGCAACTTCCTTCCCCAAACTAGCACGTAGGTTCATAGTAATTGGATGGAACATGGGACCTTTCACTCACATTTTAAATTTCACAGGCTTCTCAAATAAACTACCCTAAAAAGTTGTAAAATAATTTAAATATTAACCTCATCTCATTAAAATATTTTTTAGCTTATTTTATTTACCAAGAGTGATAACTATGTGTTATTTATTTCACTACTATCAATCCCACTTCTTCACCCCTGTGAGCATCACCCAATGAAATGAGTGCTATTTGGACTATTCAAAATCATGAGAAATTTAGTCAGTTGAGACTAATACTCATGGATATGGTTATATTTTAATGACTTTACTCAATTAGTTAATATAAAAAATGATGTCTAATTGAATAGTTCACATGGTATGATACTTGCTAAGGTTTTTCAAATGAGGTAGCAAGCTATGCGAGCTTGATTGTGGGGAAAATTCCACAATTAAGCGTGCTTGAGCTAGAGGAGTCTTGGGGTGGGTGACCTCTCAGGAATTTTTGCTTATGGGGTGCAAGCCTTGAAGGTGATTATTGATGTTGTATGATTTATTACCACTAGTATCAATCCCATTTCTTCACCCCTATCAACATCACTTGATGCAATGAGTGCTATGTGGACTATTCAAACCATGAGGAATTTAGTCAGTTGAGACTTAACACTCATGGATATGGTCGTAGTTTAACGACTTATGCTACATAATTAGTTAATCCCAAAAATGATATCTAATATGTTGCATTGTGAAAGCCTCATGCTCAAATGAAAAGATTGAAGGGAGCTCTAATTGAAAATTTTGAATGGTATAAACTTGCTAAGGTTTTGCAAAAGGGTAGACAACTAAGTGGGCTTGATTGTGGTGAAAACTTCATAGTTAAGCACGCTTGAGCTAGAGGAGTCTTGGGATGGATGACATCCCGAGAAGTTTTTGTTATTGGGTGCAAGCCTTGGAGGTGATGATTGATGCTGTTATATTTATTTCACTAGTATCAATCCCGCTTCTTCATCCCCGTGAGCATCACCCCATGCAATGAGTGTTATGTGGACTATTCAAAATCATGATAAATTTTTTCAGTTGAGACTAACACTTATGGATATAGTCAAAATTTATTGACTTACTCCACACAATTAGTTAATCCCAAAAACGATATCTAATATGTTGCACTGGGAAAGCCCGATGCTTAAATGAAAAGAGTGAAGCTAGGGGGATCTAATTGAATAATTCATATGTTACAATACTTACTAAGGTTTTGCAAATGGAGTAGTAAGATAAGTGGGCTTGATTATGGGGGAAAATCCATAGTTAAGTGCACTTGAGCCAGAGGAGTCTTGGGATGGGTGAACTCCTGGGAAGTTTTGGTTACCAAGTGCAAGATGATTTATGTTATGCAATTTATTTAACTAGTATTAATCCCACTTCTTCGTCCCTGTGAGCATCACCCGATGCAATGTGTTATGTGGAATATAAAAAATCACTAGAAATTTGGTTAGTTAAACTAACACTCATGGATATTGTCATAGTTTAATGACTTACTCTACGCAGATAGTTGATATCGAAAATGATATCTATTATGTTACACTGTGAAGGCCCCATGCTTAAATGAAAAGGGTGAAGAAATCTCTAATTGAATAGGTCATATGGTACAATACTTGTTAAGGTTTTGCAAATGGGGTAGCAAGCTAAGTGGGCTTGATTATGGGGGAAACTCCACTGTTAAGTGCACTTGAGTTAGAGGAGTCTTGGGATGGGTGACCTCCTAGGAAGTTCTAGTTATCAAGTGCAAGCCTTGGAGATGATGATTGATGCTATGTGATTTATTTCGCTAGTATCAATCCCACTTATTCACCCTTGTGAGCAACACTCGATGCAATGAGTGATGTGTGGACTATTCAAAATCATAATAAATTTGGTGAGTTGAGACTAACACTCATAGATATGGTCATAGTTTAATGACTTACTCTACGTACTTAGTTACTCCTGAAAATGATATCTAATATGCTACATTGTGAAATCTAAATACTTGAATGAAAAGAGTGAAGATAGCTCTAATTGAATAGTTCATATGGTACAACACTTGCTAAGGTTTTGCAAATGGGGTAGCAAGCTAAGTGGGTTTGATTGTGGCAAAAACTCAGAGATAAGTGTGCTTGAGCCATAAGAGTCTTGGAATGGGTAACCTCTTGGGATGCTCTAGTCAATAGGTGCAAGCTCGGGAGGTGATGATTGATGCTGTGTGATTTATTTCGCTAGTGTGAATCCCACTTCTTCCCCCCTGTGAGCATCACCCAATGCAATAAGTGCTATGTGGACTATTCAAAATCATGAAAAATTTGGTCAGTGCCCCATGCTTAAGTGATTAATTCACTAATATAGATTCCAATTGATTTGTACTTACAAATATGTTAAAAAAAAATTCATACAAACATATGCATGACTTTGGATAATCAAATTTTTATATTATAATTTATTTCTTGTTTTTCTTTATTATTTTTAAATTTGAAATTTTATTTATTTATTTATTATTATTATTATTTTTTTTTATGCTAGTAGGAATGTCTATTTTGGAATAGAGCTTTTAGAATTTTAATTTAATTATCAATAATTATTAGCATAGCCATATAAACTAAATCGATGGTAAATGTTGAGAGGCATCATGATGCATGAGCATCTAGACTTGGGCCAGCAATGTGATGGAGTGGTCACATGTTGTGGCTAAATGCAAGACTTGAGGAAGACTTAGTTGTTAAATTTGTGTTAATTTCTATTAGGGCAAGTAGTTAAAAGTGGTCTAGTTTAATTAAATTAAGATAAAGATTGAGTTATAACTTTATAACTAATTATTTTATGTGCAGAAAGAAGTAGTTAGGTATGACTTATGTATAACTTCTTTCTGGAAGAAAAAAAGGGGGAGACAACGGGGGAGAGATCGATGGAGTGAGGGGAGCTCTGATAGATAGAGAAGGCTAGGGCAGAGCACGCCCATCCTTGTAGGATCAGGCTGTTGAGTAAATGATGAAGGAATATATGAAGTATTGCTTAGGAATTAACGTGCAGCCCCTGTAATTCGAAATTCCTTAAGTTGTAACCGAATGGTAAATAATGAAAAACGTGCTTTTGTGAATTTATATGGAAATGAGTCTTGGGGAATTTATGCCTCTGCGTTCTTTCATTTTTTTTTTGTTGAATTGATTGGCGTTCTGTCAAGTTGGCCGATGCTGGGTATTTCTTATCTAAATTGTTTGCCATCGTTTTTGTTTTATTTTTCTGGAGCCATGATTAATGGGCAGAGGAGCCGCATAAAGTTAGGCGAGGCACTAAACTAGTAGCAGTAGCCCGAGCCAGGAAGGAGGTTATGACTATGACGGAGATCAGTTTCCCCCCAACCAGCTCGTATCTCAGGTTTTTTGGTTAAAATTCAAGAGTGCTCGATTGAATCCTCTGCGTTTCAATCTGTCACAATTTCCTCTACGCGCTTTCATTTCCAATCTCGGAAAGAGCCAGGAACTTTGTGAAGGGTTTCGTAGGATCCGTCGCCCACGGGAATTGAAGTGCGTTCAACAGAAGAATGCCGTCGCTAAGTTCTAGGAGAAGAACTTCAGGCATAGCAGCAAGCTGAGGAGTTGAATGAAAGAACATAGGAGTGAAAAGGATGAGGCATAGCCATGGGAGGACATATCGTCAAGCGAAGATGAAGAAATTGAATCGATCATGGAAACTGCGGATTTGAAGAATCATGGGTCGGATGTGTAGGAGACTCGATCCCGTGTCTAATAAGAAATGAATGTTTGAACTCTAGCCAATTGATCTGTGAGTATTCTGTTGGATTTGTGGTTTCATTGCCAAAGCAGTTGGGAAGGGCAGTATTAACAGAGAACAAGAAACGAGTGCAAAGAGATGTCCTTCATAGTGGTTGGATCAGTGGGAAGTGCTGCGCGATCATGTTGAGAAGACTGTGAGAAGGCTCATATAGGCTTGAAGAACGATTTTATTGGGGAAATGAGATTTTGGTTCACCCCGGAATCGCATTTTCATCAAGTGGTATCAGAGCGGGAAAAGATTTCCTGCGGAAAGGAGTTTTTGCGTGCTGAGAAAGAAGAGTGTGAGCAACTAAGGTGACAGAGTTGGTAATCCGAAAGACTGGTAGGATAAAAAGACTACAAGCGTGTTTTTTGAGTGAGGGTTCAAAGGTTACACAGGGAGGAAGCAGGTCTTGGAAGAAGACAAATGATGACAGTAGTAAAGAGGTAAGATAGCAAATGAAAAGTTGCAGAGGGCGAATGGCCAAGGACAAAAAAGGTCAAAGATAACTGAATGAAAGAGAGCAGAGAGAGTTGAGAATTTCATTCTCAAGGGAGATTTTAAATCCGAACACATAGCAGAACAAAGAGGAGAAGAGTTTTACTCTCAAAGAAAGAATTTGCGGAAAGCAAATAACTTGAGACAGTGCATGCAAAATGCAGATGGACATGATCCTGTAGGGATCATAAAAGAATATATATTATATTATTATATATATATATATTATATAATATCTATATATATATTATATATAGTATATATATATATATATATTGATTGATGATATTTGTTTTCACTGAGTTGATAAACTGTGATTGTAGGTTTTTAGTAGTAGGTAAAGGGAAAAACAGAACAAAGAAATCACTCTGAGGTGTTCCCAAGGGAGAGTGAGAGCTTGCAGAAGCCTAGGAGGAGTAAAGATGGTGCTCAAGAGGAGGTTCTAGATGGAGAACCATACTTACCAAAAGACTGAGAATGGAGAGCTTAGTGAGGTAAGATTGCAGTGAGGAGGACTTGCTGTTGCGGAGGCTTGCTGCAGTAGAGGGAGGAGCTCAAGAAGAGAGGATGAAGACAAAGATGATGGAAGATCATTGCAGAGGTTATGAAGAAAGTCATTATGGAGGAAAGAATGCCAAGACAAAGGGCATGAAGAGGATGAGTCAAGAGGAGCTTGACAAGCAACTTTCTGACATGAAAGCAAGATTGGAGATATTGACAGAGCTGCTACAATAACTAGAAAAATAGAAAAGAGGATGGACCTTTCCATTAAAAGGAAAGAAGGTGATTTGGCACTCATTACAGATGAGGTGGAAGCAAAATGAGATTTCCTTATGGACAAAGAAACTCAAATTCTTTGAGTCAAGGATAAGAATGGAAAATGCTGCAGACAAATTTGTTCAGAGGAAAATGCTTGAAGAAGCAGGAGAAGCAGATGAAGCAGATGAAGTTATCTGCAAGCTAGAGGAAGGAATATCTCTGGATGATGATGAGGAAGAGGTGAGATCGTATGAAGGTCTCAAAAGTTCAGAAGAGAACTTGCATCAACATAGGGAAATGTTGATAGGAAGACTAGAAGGAAATTCAGAGAAACAGGTGACAGAAGATAAAACTGATGGAATCGTGGAAACACAACCTTATGGGAAAGACGCAAATAAAATAGTTAATGTTCCACATAAGCTTCCAAAATTGCATACACCGTTGTCAGAAGTGTTGGCCATGATGTTACCGCTTGAAGGAAGTTCAGGTATGCAAGAGGGCCAGATAAGCATCAGGAAGAGTGTTTTATCAGAAGAAAAGAATTCGTTAGTTCAAGATGTAACATCTAAAAAATATTCTGTAGAGGATGTGCAACTTTCCAGGAGAAGCCTGAAAGAGACAGAAGAGGTCAAAGAGGGTTTAATTGACGTGGAACTATCAGCTCGACAGGCAGGGGAAGACAAATCATCATTTAATTTTCTATTTATTGGTCGACGGAAACTTGGCGGAAATGTCATCAAATGTGGTGATCAACCCTGTTCTGTTCCTGTGGTTTGGGATATGTATCAAGCTGGTTCCCTTGAGAAGTTGGCAGGTGGAGACATAAAATCAATTTGAGGAAGGGTTAAGTTTTTGACATCTTGTCTTCACGGTGATAGAGGTAATCTTACAACATTAAAAGAAACTCGAAATTTGGAAAATTTAACTTTGGGAAACAACAATCACCCTGTCCACTCAGGACATTCTGATTCCACTGAGCTGGCTAATGTATCAATAACAGGGTTTCCCATAGTTGGTAGAGACATTTCTTGGTAGGAAGCATGTGGTCCTAGCTATTGTTCCTCTCCGCCCAATGGCTCCTCAACATTGTTTTCAAGCGATTCAGTGTCACCCACATGGAATGTAGTTGACAGTCCTGGGAGAGAAAACTGCATAGAAGACGAGAGCCCAAAAATATTAGTGAAAGCAACATATAAAGGTGAAAAGGGATAACCAATGAAGATTGTCAAGGTAGTTCATGAAAACATAGTAGAAGATCATCACGCTGTCATGATGATAGGCATGGTTGAGTCAACCATGGGAGATGTTGAGTTGATCAACCTGGAAAATGTACCTCAAGGAAGACGACATGAAGCAGAAATTCACCTAGCAAAAGGTGAAGAAAAGGAAGAAGAGCTGACAATGACAAAAAGTCAAGCAACGCTCATCAAGAAGCTAATGTATGGGAGAAGGAGCTAGAGTTACTGGAGAAATGGCTAAAAGCACCAGTACCTGGTGAAGGCTGCAAGAGGTTTGCAGTAAAAGAAGCAGAAGTAGGGGAGGAAGTTCACAACTATGAACCAGGGCAAGGAAGCCTTGTTAGAATAGATGATGCAGAGGAAAAACCTGAAAACTCTTTGGAGTTAAGTCAACACACTGAAGTGTTGATGAAAGAAGAAAGTCCAAAACAACAAATTGGAATATTGTTGAAAGGAGACACACAGTCTGAATATGTGAAGCAGAGGAAGATGCAGCTGGACAACAGCAACCAGCTAAAGCACAAAGGGAGAATTAATGAAGAAGACCAACAAGAAGATTGACTGGAAACAGAGATTGAGAACATAAAGAAATTGATGTTGAAGCAGACCAGAAGGCAAAGGCTGGCAGCATCAGAAAAGGGGATCAGTCAAGTACTAAAAGATTTTTAGCAGGTTAAGATAATTTGTCCAAATGATCCTAATGTCGCCAAAAAGCTTGACGAGACTAAAACAACGGTCAAAAAAATTATATTTATTGAGGCCATCTCAGTGAATGATCTTGTGAATCATTTTGTCGTTGAACCCATTGATTTTCATTCAATAAAGGTGGAGTGACATCATAGAATATAAGGAGAAAATGTAACATTGGAATTTATAAAGAAAGTGATGGATGACTTCAAGAATCAAGAAAGTATACGCAAAAGGTGTGCATTTCAAATATTGCTGCCAGTGAAGGATTTGCTGGAGGCGATGCCATCGCTGGTTGACATCGATATTCCGATGGGAAAGCGATTCACTTTTTGTGATGACATCCATGGTCAGTATTATGGCCTTTTTAACATCTTTGAGAGTAGTAGGCTTCCTTCGGAGGACAATCCTTATCTTTTTAATGGTGATTTTGTTGATCAAGGATCATTTTCAGTTGAATTCATACTCGTGCTATTTGTATTCAAGTGTATGTGTCCAACTAAACTCTGTCTTGCAAGAGGAAATCATGAAAGCAGGAGTATGAACCAGATTTATAGTTTTGAGGGCGAAGTCAAGTCCAAGTACAATGGAAGCATGGTTGAGATTTTTGTTGAAGTGTTTTGCTGCTTGCTTTTGGCTCCTATCCACAATGACAAGATTCTTGTTGTTCATGGTAGTTTTTTTAGTGTTGATGGTATAACATTGGATGATATCAAAGACATTGTTCGGTTCCGAGAGCCACCTGAAGAGGGTCTGATGTGCGAAGTACTTTGGAGTGATCCAAAAACCCATAAAGGGCGTGGACCCAACAAACGAGATGTTGGTTTGTCTTTTGGAGAAGATGTGACCAAAATATTTTTCCAAGAAAACAATCTTGCGCAGGTGGTTAGGTCTCATGAAGTTAAAGAGGAAGATTATGAAATTGAACACCATGGAAAACTTATTACGGTGTTTTCAGCTCCAAACTATTGTGACCAGAGACGGAAGATGAGGCAGGAAGCAACTGAGATGCAACCTAAACGGAAGAACAGAGCATATGGAAAACTCCAGGACAAACTCTGGGATCTAGGAGGATTTTTTTTTTTTCTTGAAAGCACATGATCAGGAGATCATGAATGTTTTCAAGCGTGAGAGTTTGATGCAGGAGCATCTAGACTTGGGCCAGCAATGTGACGAAGTGGTCACATGTTGTGGCTAAATGTAAGACTTAGTTGTTAAATTTGTGTTAATTTCAATTAGGGCAAGTAGTTAAAAGTGGTCTAGTTTAGTTAAATGAAGATAAAGATTGAGTTATAACTGTATAACTAATTCTTTTATGTGCGGAAAGAAGTAGTTAGCTATGACTTATGTTTAACTTCTTTCTGGAAGAAAAAAAGGGGGAGGTAGCAGGGGAGAGATCGATGGAGTGAGGGAAGCTCTAATAGATAGAGAAGGCCAGGGCAGAGCACGCCCATCCTTGTAGGATCAAGTCATTGAGTAAATGATGAAGGAATATATGAAGTGTTGCTTAGGAATTAGCATGCAACCCTTGTAATTCGAAATGCCTTAAGTTGTAACCAAATGGTAAATAATGAAAAACACACTTTTGTGAATTTATATGGAAATGAGTCTTGGGGAATTTATGCCTCTGTGTTCTTTCATTTTTTTTTTGTTGAATTGATTGGCGTTCTGTCAAGTCGGCCGATGCTAGGTATTTCTTATCTGAATTGTTTGCCAGCATTTTTGTTTTATTTTTCTGGGGCCATGATTAATGGGCAGAGGAGCCGCATAAAGTTAGGCGAGGCACTGAACTAGTAGTAGCAGCCTGAGCCAGGAAGGAGGCTATGACTATGACGGAGGTCAGTTCCCCCCCAATCAGCTCATATCTCAGGTTTTTTGGTTAAAATTCAAGAGTGCTCGATTGAATCCTCTGCGTTTCAATCTGTCACAATTTCCTCTGCGCGCCTTCGTTTCCAATCTGGGAAAGAGCCAGGAACTTTGCGAAGAGTTTCGTAGGATCCGTCGCCCACGGGAATCGAAGTGCGTTCAACAGAAGAATGCCGTCGCTAAGTTCTAGGAGAAGAACTTCAGGCATAACAGCAAGCTGAGGAGTTGAATGAAAGAACACAGGAGTGAAAAGGATGAGGCAGAGCCATGGAAGGATGTATCTTCAAGTGAAGACGAAGAAATTGAATCGATCATGGAAACTGTGGTTTTGAAGAATCATGGGTCGGATGTGTAGGAGACTCGATCCCGTGTCTAATAGGCAGTGAATGTTTGAACTCTAGCCAATTGATCTGTGGGTATTCTGTTGGATTTGTGGTTTCATTGCCAAACTAGTTGGGAAGGGCAGTATTAACAGAGAACAAGAAACGAGTGCGGATAGATGTCCTTCATAGTGGTTGGATCAATGGGAAGTGCTGCGCGATCATGATGAGAAGATTGTGAGAAGGCTCGGATAGGCCTAAAGAACAATTTTATTGGGGAAATGAGATTTTGGTTCACCTCGGAATCTCGTTTTCATCACATCAATCCATAATAAGCATCGAAAACACTTATTTCATCATACATCTAAAATTAAAAAAATCATAAGAATTAACTAAATTATAAATTTATTTAAAATTATTATTATTATTATTAATGATAAAAATAATTAACATATAAGTTAAAGATGTATAAATTTAAAAAAAACATGTAACAACATTCTTAACCATGGAGATTCACCCGAACTTTATCATGGAGATTCTTAATTTGTAAATAAGCTTTGTTACAATACCGTGGGCCAATACCCTAGCTTATCAATACCACATGTCCAAAAAACGATAACTCATTTCATATAACACTTGTTCATATGAAGTTTTTATTTAATTAATGAATTTAATTAAAAAGGTGAAAAAAGACATAACTACTTTGAAAATAAATTTCAACCTTCGATTTGTGTATACTACTAAGAATATTCTAAAATATTCTACGGATTAAATCTCTACCATCCACCTAATAATTATTGATAATTAAATTAAAATTATAGAAGCCTTATTCCTATCAACATAAATAGGCGGAGGATAAGAATTTAACATTCATGGAATATTTTAGAATATTTTTAGTAGTATACACAAATCAAATGTTGAGATTTATCTCCAAAGTAGTTATGTCATTTTTTCTCTTTTAGTTAAACTGATTAATTAAAAAACATTTTCATATCAAAATAAGTTATGATTTTGTGGGCATGTGGTAAGCCATGATATTATCCTCTAGTATTGTAACAAAGTCTATTCACAAATTAAAAATCTCCATGGTAAAGTAGTCATAAATATCCATAAACAAGAATCTTATTTCATATTTTTTCATACAATTTGAGATGTATTATGAAGCACTTTGATATTTATTATGGATTGATGCCTATTTACATTTAAATGGTTGTGGTAATTTTACTTTCCATATATATCTATATATATGTGTGTGTGGGTGTGTTGTACTTATTCAAGATGACTCTCTTATTCAAGATGAACTTCTTAAATTTGTTTTTTCCCTTTTTTAATGTTTAATTTTATTTTAATTTTGAGATTTTTTCCCAAATAAAAAATGAGCTTCATGAATTATACCAACCTAGATCAATCTTAACTCCAAATCTATCAAGAGAGATCAAATCTCTCAAAGTTTTCACTTAGAAAGATTTGATCCCTCTTCGCACTTGATAGATTGAAGTTAAAATGAATCTAAACTAGTTTTAACAGAATAGATTAATTTATATTTAAAATACATTTATTATTCTAATTAGATAACACATTTTTTATTATTATGAGTAACTAATGCCTTTTAGCATTTTCAATTAAATGAATGCCTTAATTGGAGTTTAGATAGAATTTTGATGTGGAAAAGGTTAAGTGTAAAAAATTGTAGCCAAGAAAATAGCATTTCAAATAGTGATCTACATGTAGGGCCCTTATACTAGAATGTAAAGCACCTTTTCGTGCAATAAAAGATATTTGTACTTAGTCAAAATGAACTAGATAATTTGTTTTGTTGATTTTATATATTTATATTTAACCAAAATAAAATCTCTTAAAATTAACATATCTTTAAAATTAAAATTTATCATTAATTTTGTGTGTTTATATTTAATTAAAATAAAATCTATTAAAATTAACACTTCTTGAAACTTGAAATTAGATTACAAAATGACTTAACAACTTTCAAAATAATATATTTCTAATATAAACAATAACTCCCTTTATTTTTATTTTTATTTTCATCTTTATCTTTTTCTCTTATTTTTTTTTCATGTTACTTATATTTTTAAAATTAACACCTCTTAAAACTTGAAATTAGATTACAAAATAACTTAACCGTTTTCAAAATAATATATTTCTAATATAAACAATAATTCCCTTTATCTTTTTATTTTGTTTTATTTTTCTTTTCATTTTTCTTATATTTTTTTTAGGGGTATTGATTAAATGTGGGAATATATAAGTGGATATAATCTCACCACAATCTCACCACACGACTCATGATAAATCCTCTAGCTATCATTATAACGATAATGTTTACACAAATTTAGCATTCATTGGTCAATCCTCTTGTCTATCACTCTAACCCCCAATTTTTACCTGTAAATCCCATAATCATGTACTAAGGTTGATCAAGGCATATGAACATGGCTCATAGTCAAAATCCCGACAAAACCCATAATCATGTGCCAAGGTTAATCGATGGATCTGAACCTGACTAAAAGTTAAACCCCCAATTTTGACATGCAAACCCTATAATCATGTCCTGGGGTTCATCAAGGAATTCGTATAAAGGTGGGGATGGGTTTTAAAATTTGAAGGACATGAGGGTGGGAAGTGCAATCATCAGATTTGAACATGACTCATAGTCAAAACTCCCAATTTTTACATGCAAATCATGCAATCATGTGGCAGGGTTAATCGGACAATCATTATGCCAAGGATAATCAGGTGTCATTGTGCCAATGTTAATTGACGGATTTGAATGAATATGATTTATAGTAAAAACCCTAAACTTTTATACACAAAAACCATGCAATCATGTGCCAGGGAATTTGAATAAATGTGAGGATGGGCTTTAAAATTTGAAGAACATGGGGGTGAGTAGTGCAAACACGCATTCAATCACTACTTTTAGGTGACCCCATGGCTCTAGGTCAGGTCTTCATGGGAATTGAAACTTGCCAAAGAATGAACTCCTCACTTTTCATCATTAGATCCAACCTCATTGGGCATATTTTGAAGGACACGGGGGTGAGTTTTGGTCCACTTATGTGTGCATGGGTCAAGGAATCATGTAATATAACCTCTTTAAGTGCAAACATTTATTCAACCACTACCTCAAACTTCCTCATAACCCTAAGTTAAACCCTCATAAGTATTGAACATTGCCCAAATGGTGAAAACTTCCCCACTTTCTATTATTTTTTTACTAGAGGAATCAACAATTGGGTCGATCTTGTAATCACATGACAAAGGGTCAATTCCAATTGCTACCACTATAGCCCCTTGGTGAACCACACCAACCCTAACACCCATCCCATGAGTAAATTGAGAAATTTTAACCTGGAATGTTATGATACAAAATACTTCATTATCATAGTGATCCCCAATTGAATTTCCCCTAAAAACTTCCTCACTTTTTATCGTTAAATTTAAAATACCACATTTACAATTAATAAAATAAAGTATCATATTAATATGTTTCCAGCATAGATATTATTACCATAAATTCCACATAGACATTATGGAACCCACCAAATTTTATGCAAAATCAGAACTCTATATCCACACTTTTTTAACATATACCACGTTTCAAACCCACACACACACACATCAGAACTCTATATCCACACTTTTTTAACATATACCACGTTTCAAACCCAAAACCACGCACGCACGCACGCACGCACGCACGCACGCACACGCACACACACGCACGCACACACACACACACACACACACACACACACACACAGCGATGATATATTTTCAAATGTGATAAAATATAATTAAAAAAAATCAGTAAAACCTTCTCGATTTCATTAAAACTAACCACGATTCTCATTCTTTCCAATTAGACCACCTCCAACACAATACAATGGGTGCTGCCCTTGTCTTGTCCTTCGCATGAAGTCTGATAAAGTTGAGTAGCTTCTACATATTTGGCATTATATCTAAACAAAATATTTCCACCAAAAGGACTTTTGAAATCTTTTTTCAATTACTTTCATCACAATCTTTTACTTTGCCAAAATGGTATGTATTTGCATAAAATTGTGTGAAAAAGTATAGATTTAGAAATCCAACGACAAATCTATATGCGCTTCTGAGAAATATTATTACCGAGCTTTGTCTCATCATAGTTTCCTTTTCAGTTATAATCTAATCTTTGTCTCATCATAATTTCCTTTTCAATTATAATCTAATCCAATACCAACTATATAGTAACTTATCTCTCTGTTTTTTTTCATTGCTAGTCCGTGTTAAGGTTGGCCTTAACCCACATATTATATGAAAGAACTACTTATTTGACAATGGAATTTTATTATGAGTATTAATTTTTTAAATAAGAAATTTAATTTTAGATTGGTGTAAATCTAAATAATTTATAAAAGAAAAAGAATATTTTATTAAAGTAATATTTTTATAATAAAATCTTTACTACTCACAATTTAGTTGGTAATAGTTGTGTTATGAAATATTGTGTAAATGATAAAATTCAAAATGATAATTTCCATAATTAAATTACTAACAAAAATAAAATTAAATAAAAAATGTTTCTAAGATAAAATAATCCTATAAACAATAACTTTATCTTCAATTTTTTCTGTAAAATTTAAATTTAAAATCATAAAATTTAAATTTAAATTCAGATAAAACTGAGTCCCATAGAAATTTAGATAAAACTGAATCCCATATAAACCTAATTAATACATATTTGATATTTATCATCTTTCCACTGACTCTGGAAATGATGTCTCTATTATCAAAATTGTTGCTAACACACTTAGATGCATTTTCATATAATATTGAAATTTAAAATATAATTTCAATGTCTTCTCCTTGCCATGAATGGTCATTATGGTTAAATTAGCTAAGGTTATCGCAAAATTCACTATTTTTGACGCTTGGGTCAAGAACCACTGCCAACTTTACTCGTTGCTAGCAAATCAAGGCAGATACTCGCTACAAGCAAATCGAGGAGGATACAAATTTAGGAGTGGCAGGGGCATAAGGCAAGGCTTATTTACCAGGTTATCAAGCCATTAATACAAAGGGGGCCGTATATGCCCACCGCTAGATAATGTACTTGTTTCGATCCAGCACTGGGCATATACTATCCCCACGTATTTATGGCTCAATAGACTTGGAAATATTGGTTGCCAGGGTGACAAGGCTTATTTTCCAGGTTATGAAGCCATTAATACAAGGGGGCAATATATGCCCACTGCTGGATAATGTACCTATTTCAATCCAACGGTGGGCATATACTGCCCTTCGGTACTTATGACTCAATAGACTTGGAAATATTGGTTGCCAGGGCAATGAGGCTTATTTACCAGGTTATCAAGCCATTAATATGAGGGGCGGTATATGCTCACTGCTGGATAATGTACCTGTTTCGATTTAACAATGGGCATATACTGCCCCCACGTATTTATGGCTCAATAGACTTGGAAATATTGGTTGTCAGGGCAGCAAGGCTTATTTACCAAGTTATCAAGCCATTAATACAAGGGGGCAATATATGCCCATCACTGGATAATGTACCTATTTAAATCCAACAATGGGCATATATTGCCTTGCGTATTTATGGCTCAATAGACTTGGAAATATTTGTTGCCAGGGCGGCAAGGCTTATTCACCAGGTTATCAAGCCATTAATACTAGGGGCAATATATGCCCATCGCTGGATAACGTATTTGTTTCGATCCAACATGGACATATACTACCCCTGTGTATTTATGGCTCAATAGACTTGGAAATATTGGTTGCCAAAGCAACAAGGCTTATTTACTAGGTTATCAAGCCATTAATATGAGGGGTAAGTATATGCCCACCGCTGGATAATCTAGACGATATATACCAGAGAGACATGTGGATCAAGAAACCAAGTTGTGACAACCCCAACCATGTCTCTCTCATGTATTATGCAAATATTTTGCAAAAAAAAATAATATAAATGGGTTGAGTCAAGGGACACAGATTCCAGAGCTAAGGGGATTGTTTGCTGGGGATGGTGTAAGTTTTCTTAAGCGGGAAAATATGGATTATTGGGACAATTCTAGAATATTGGTAGGTGGAATTTTAATGGTTTGGTGTTTTTAGAAATTATGTAGCTGCAAGAGAAAGGCTACAACCACCCTTACTTAGAATGTCGAACAAGGAAGTAAGGACAAAAGAATTAAAGGAAGATTGGGTGGACTACCAATTTGTGGGAGGTACAGACCACCCAATATGACCAATTAAAAACTGAATTTAGCCAACTGGTGACAGGAAAATAGGTGGAAAAATTCTAACGGTTGTGAAGATTTTGTTGACAAGGTTATTGTAAGAAAGGTTTCCAAGGAAACAAACAAAAATCAGTCCTAGAGAGGAACATAAGTCTAGAGAGGAGTAGCTTGGAGAAGAGGGGATAAGACCAGTCAATGCACATTTGCAACCTATGTTGTGTGAACGAGTTTCTTTTGGTTAGTAAGAGCTCAAAAGAAAATATTCCTGGTGTGGAGAGTTTTCCTCTCAAATCTCTATACACAGAAGGTGGAGATGGTAATTCTTAGAAATTCCTTAGGGTGAGGGTGGATGAAATAATATTAGAAAGTCCTAAAAGAATTATGGAGGCTCCCTGCTATTGGAAATTCTGTATTTTCTTATCTAGATCAGACAACAATTCAAGCCTTTGACTAAAAGCAAGTAATTCATTGTTGACAAAACACTTTTATTCATTAAGGTTACTTCTCACCAAATCGAGAAATCAGTTGGTTTCCTATGCTAATTGTAGCAGATCAGAAACCACCTACTATGCATATACAATAATTTCTAATCTCTAACATACATTAGTGACAATGTTACATTTCATTGCATTAACAAGTTTCAGAGCTCTAATAGATCCATGAGATGTGTTAGTAGTGGTAATTGCAACTCACAAAGTCTATATTGCGACTGGAGTCATCAAAAAAGGACCCGAATTTAAAGCATTTTCCAACTATTATATTGTTTCTTTTGTACTAGGTTCTCTACTTCCCATTTCTCAATAGACACTACAAGTGCATTATTGGTAGCTTCATGGAATCTCATAACACCAATGGCAATAATTCCAGACATATGAACATTCGTTTCTACTTTATCAATAAATTTTTTACTATGCATCCTTACTTTTTCAAGTTTCATTGTTTCATTGGCCTTGTTATAGTTTGCATCTTTAAAAGTGCCAAAGTGATCATCGAAAATAGAAAATTCTTTGGAAATTTGCTCTAGTATTTTCTGATTTTCATTCAAATAAGTATTGACCCAATCAGGTAGCATATTGCTTTCAATTTCCACGTTGATAGATTCTTGACTGTTTCTTGTTTCCACGAGACTTTTGTTTTTTTCTAATTCAGTCATGTCCATTTTCTCTAGAATAAATTTCCAACGAGGCTCCTTGCCATCCCCTCCAACTGATATCTGATCGTGAGTCAAATTTGAAATTTTAATATATTTTCATTTTATTTCACTCAAAGATGAATCTAGAGCAATTCTAAATATGCAAACTAAAGATTGTGTAGGTTTTCCGCCTGTTTGTTTGCCATTTTTTCAGTGATGATGCTCGCTTCTTCAACAATTTCTCTAGTACTAATTCATGGTTCTTGATTATTGATTGGAGCATTGTGGCTCTTTTCGCTTTCATTTGCAAGTCTTTTCAACAAGCTCTCACATTTGATAGCAAAAAGACATTGTGCGATAAATAGGCCTTCTAGATCAATGTCTCTCCAAGTTTCAACTTATTTTAAATTAAAACAATGCAAAGACTTTGCAAGATATACAAGATGGCTTTCATTCTTCACGATTACTCGTCCAACGATAAATGAAAAATAAATAACTAGTTTTTTCTTTTTTTATTCAAATTTAACTTGCCAATCGTAGTATTGCCTATAGACTTCTTGAACAAAATACCTGTTCATAACAATTATTGGAAGCAATAGTGGTTTAGTTCGAAACCCCTAAACTCGAATAACCATATTATTTCCTCTTTCTTCATGTATCCCTTTTCCCCAGAGGAAAACTTGCGCTTCCCCATATATTTGATAGGGCTCTTTGATCTGGAATGGAGCATATTAGTAATTCTGTGCTAATTCCCCATTCATAATAAAACTCAAGATGATTATCATTTTAGTATCAAGTGCTTAAGGGTTCAATATTTTTTCTTAATTAATTGATTCCCATGATAGTTTCTTATATAAATATTAGAAACAATTTAACATAAAACACGTGTTGAACAACAACAAAATAACAACAAAGAACATCAAAATACAACACACAACAAGCACATGATAAAGGAGTTCACCCCTCCTCTCCATGGTCCAACTTCCAATGGCTTGGGCCCCTCTATTATGTTCAAATTACAACAAAAGTGTGTTTACAATGCTCATATGCCTCTGAAACCTGTCTCCATGAGTTCAAAATCCCCAAAAATGGCTATCTAGCCTTTTTTTTCATCCAATTTGGATAAGAACTGAAGAATTTATGAATTCTCCTATTTCTCCCACTATTTGTTCCACAAAATGCTCCAAAACCAATATAATTGCACAAATTCCCTCCAAAATCCACTAACTGAGAGAGAATTTGGCCATGTCGTGGACCATAACCTGACGACCATATCACAAATCACAATTGGTGGAGTCCTGCAGTCTTATGGACTATGAACTAAGTGGGCGATAAGCAATTATGATACGATGGACCCGCCAGAAGTATTAAAATTAACATATAAATTATCGCATCCAGGAAGCCAATTGCAAATCGCAATCGACACTTTCCATCAACGAATTCAAAGTCCATACCTTTGCGGACCCACCGGGATTCTCAAAGCTAGTCCATCAAATATCACATCTAGGGACCTTTCGCAATCGACAGCGTACCGGGGGTAACATAAATATCAAAGGGTTTTTGGTGCGAAATGCGATTGCAATTGTCTCAAATCGCAACCTAACCTGACAGGGGCCAATTTCCGTAATACCTTCCACCTACGATATGCGATTGCGATAAGATTGCATCACAACCTGTCTGCGTCGGGGTCAATTCTTAACCTACGTCCTTTGTTTTTCCCTGATATGCAACATGCGGGACATAGTGGCAACCTGCCACTTGGCGCTTCCCCATTCGAAGGGACCTTTGCCATGTCATCCAATCCTGCCACGTGTCCAAGTCAAACTTGAGCTTTGACTTTCCCTGACTTTTGCATATGAGCTCGGAATTGAGTTTCGTTCACA
Organism: Pinus taeda; assembly: GCA_000404065.3. Taxonomy (NCBI): domain Eukaryota; kingdom Viridiplantae; phylum Streptophyta; class Pinopsida; order Pinales; family Pinaceae; genus Pinus; species Pinus taeda. Next base: position 96,389 of record APFE031272854.1, on the reverse strand, counting down.
CCGTTGGATTCAAAATGACAAGCTCTTCGATCTAAAGCTAAGTTTGAAAAATTCTGACACTTTGATTTTGAGCATAAACTTGAGCACCTGATCACTCCTCCCCACTGGAAGCCTTTTGGACCCCAAAAGATTATATTCAGTTATTGAACAAATGAGGTTTTTGTTCCCTCACCTTCCCCTCTTCAATCCATTTGGCCTTTGGGACCCACTCGAAGATAATCAAAATTTCCCCTCTTTGATGGCCTCGTTCTTCTGTCAAGTATGGTGTCTTTCTGAAGCTCATCAAGAAATTCTGGAGAAAAATATTCAATTGATGGAATCTATACACTTTCTCCTTGATCTTCAATCAAAGGAGGCTCATACAATCTCAAGTTTTCAACATTAACAACAGAATAAATTTGCATATATGAAGGCAAATCAAGCTTGAAAGCATTATTACCAATCTTTTCCAAAATTTTAAATGGACCATAACGGATTGGTTTTAGCTTTTTACCTTCACCTTTAAGCCTTTCCTTGCTAATGTAAAGCCAAACTTCATCACCTACTTGAAACTGATGATCCACACGATGCTGATCATGTCTTGCCTTATACTTGCCTTGACTCTTTTCTAGTTGTTCTTGAATGGTTTGGTGAATCAACTAAATTTTCTCAATGAATTTCTTTGCTTTGTCTATGTTGCTATGTCCATCTACAACTAGATCTTTCTCAAAGATGAAATCCAAAAGCGAATTCGGCAAATGACCAAGACATGCCTCAAAGGGAAAAGTTATAGTAGAAGAGTGTTTTTCTCGGTTGTAAGCATGTTAAATATAATGCAACTGTTCATCCCACAACTTAGGATGTTTGCTGCAATATCCTCTTAGCAAATGAATAACTGTCCTGCTAACCACTTCAGTTTGACCATCTGTTTTCAGATGGAAGGTTGTACTTTTCTTCAACTAGGTGTCCATCAAGTTCCATAAACTTGACCAAAAATTCCCAACAAATCAGGAATCACGATCGCTTACAATAGAAGTAGGTAATCCAAAATGAACCCATACATTTTGAAAGACAAGTTGAGTTGTTTGTTCAACGGTAATTTGTTTTTTACAAGGCATTAATATGCACATCTTGATGAACTTATCCACAACTACATAAAAATAATCATGACATTTTCTTGATAAAGGAGACCTCCTACAAAATACATAGAAACACTTTCCCATGGACGTGAAGGTACTGGAAGTGGTGTGTACAATCCTAATTTCGTATTACTAGGTTTACTGAGTGCACACAATGAACAACCTCTGATCAAATGTGACACACTTTCAAGCATACGAGGCCAGTAAAAATACCTCTGAAGATTTTCCACTATTTTACTTACACCGAAATGTCTAGCAATAAGAGAAGTGTGCGCTTCCCTTGTGACACTTACTCTCTCTCCTTGTGGAACAAAAAGTTTTCCCAAATGATGCAACAAATTATCATGTACATGGTAGTCTAATTCCTCAACTTGGTGGCCTTGACTCAAGTTTGAATATACCTCTTGAAAGTTAACATCATGTGCGTATTGTTCAACATAACTTTTCGACAAAATAGAGTTATTCTTGAGTAAAATGGATACATTAACAACAGGTCTAGAAATCATATCAACAACTCTGTTATAAATACCTTTCTTATACCTAATTACCAAGTGGGATTGTTGTAAAAATCCCATCCAATGAAAGTGTCTTGATTGCTGCAATTTTGTTTGAGATTGCAGATATTGCAAAGGTTGATGTTTGGTGTGAATAATGGTTTCTTTACCCATCAAGTAATGCTTCCATTTTTTCACACTTTGCACCAATGTGTAAATCTCTTTATCATATGTAGGAGAGTTAATAACAACACCATTAAAAATACCAGAATGAAATGAAATGGGCTTACCATGTTGTAAAAGAACTGCACCCATGGCATAATCAATTGCATATGTTTGTATTTCAAATGGTTGTTTCAAATTTGGCAATGTTAAATCTAGGGTTGAACTGATCTTTGTTTTAAAACATCAAATGCTTTTTTCTATTTTCCTCCCCATTGGAAGACAAGATTCACGTTGGTCAAAGCATGTAGTGGAGCTTCTATGGAAGAGAAATTGGCAATGAACTTCCTCCAGTACTATGTTGCTCCCATAAAACTCCTTACTTTTGTGATTGATTTGGGTATTGGCCAATTCAAAATGATCAAAACTTTAGAGGGGTCAATCTTCAGCTCACCTCCTCCAACTATGTGGCCCAAATACACTAAGGAAGTTTTCTCGAATTCACATTTAGACATCTTCAGAAATAATTGTTCTTTTCTCAAGACATCCAACACTTTCTTCACATGCTTGACATGCTCTTCTCATGATTTGATGAATATCGAAATATCATCTACATAGACAATTACAAAATCATCGAGAAAGGATCTTAAAACATCATTCATAAATCTCATGAATGTAGCTGGAGCGTTGCAAAGACTGAAAGGCATAACGAGCCACTCAAACAATCCCTGTTTGGTTTTGGAAGAAGCCTTCCAAATATCCTCCTCATCTATTCTAACTTGATGATATCCACTTCTCAAGTCTAATTTAGTGAAATATTTTGCATTCTTCAACTGATCTAGAAAATCATCTATTATGGGTAGTGGGTATCGATTCTTTATTGTTGGGTTGTGTTATATTCTTTCCACAACTAGCCCATGTAGTTAACCGGGGGGTTAGAAGGGGGGCATAGCCCCCCCTTCGTTGCGCCGATTACGTAGTGAGGGGAGTCACAGGGGGTTTGAGGGGTGCAGGTAACCCCACTCTATTTTGGACCCTATGTTAGGTTGGGCGGACCTACCTATGGTTTTGGTCATGATTTTCGCACATGGTTTTGGACACAATGGTTTTCGGTCCATGGTTTTGGACGCGATGGTTTTCGGTCCATGGTATTGGATGCTTCGACATGTATAAATATGTATTGTAACATTGAAAGGAAAATAATGAAAAATCAAGTTGGTAGTCTCGTTTTTGGGATCCAAGGGAAAATCTCTGTGTGAATGTGTTTTATGTGTTATGCTCTCACATTTTTTATTTTCTGTGTTTTAGAATTCGTATGCAAGTAATTTATGTATGGGGTTAAAACCTACATTTGGTATCAGAGCTATTTTGGCTTCAAGGGGATGCCTTTGTTGCTGAGGGGTTTCGCTCGGGCCTGTGGTAGACCCCGTTCAGTGGGAGATCCGCGGAATCGATTATGGTGGTGAAAGAAGATGGCGAGCAGTGGAAAGATAGGAATCAAGAAATTTAATGGTCAGCTTTTTGAGTTGTGGAAACTCAAGATGGAGGATATGTTGGTGGATAAAGATCAGTGGATCACAGTAGATCCGGGTACTAAACCAATAAGAGTGTTCGATGAAGAATGGAAGAAGTTGGATGGGAAGGAAAAGAGCACAATATGATTGTGTGTCTCAGATTCAGTATTGCTGAATGTATCAGGGGAAGCTTCGGTGAAGGCTTTGTGGGACAAGTTAGGGACTTTGTACCAATCTAAGTCTCTGGTGAATAAATTGTTCCTAAGGAAAAAGCTGTATAACCTGAGGATGAAAGATGGAGATTCAGTGACAGAGCATCTGAATGCGTTTAATACTGTGGTAAGTCAGTTATTATCTGTTGATATCAAAATTTTAGATGAAGATAAGTGCCTTAGTTTGTTGTGTTCTCTACCAGATTCGTGGGATAGTCTGGTTATTGCAATAGGTAGCGATGCAATTGCCTTGCAGTTTGATGAAATAGTCTCATTCTTGCTGACGGAGGAGATGAGACGGAAAAATATGGAGAGTTAGAATGGTGATGCCTTGTCTGTACAAGTATGGCCCCAGAACAGAAACAAAAATAAGTCATCGAGTGGGAGATCTAAATCTAGAGAGAGATATAAATCTCTAGGAAAACCTATAAAGGTGGACATAATTTTCTCTTCCTACAAACAATGTTCCAAGTTTCAGTGACTGTGTTTGTCAAGGTTCTTACAATACACTCTTTCATATCCTTCTATTAGTTTTGATAATATTCCACAACAAAGTTCTTTTAGGTGTTGATATTGACAATGTGTTCTGTCAAGGTAAGAGAGATTAATATTTTCTCTACAACTTTTGTCAAGCTACCACTTTTTTCAAGTTCTCAAATTTCTTTCTTGTTCCATAGACTCCAACTGTAAAACACATCAAGTTTGTTTACCCCAACACGCCAACAAGTAGAAAGCCCCAACTATATTATATAAGAAAGTATTAGATATCCCAAAGGCTTGAAGGGGATCTAATTGAAAGAAGTGACCATTGTGAGAATCCTTCCAATCAATATATTGAAATATATAAATGTAGATTTATTATTATTTTAATTGGAAATCTTCAATTAAATAATAAAATTTAATTACGTCTCTCCCAATCTAAATTCCTTATTAGCATAATTCACTACCCTCATAGGTCTCGCATTTTTTTACAGCGTTGTAACATGTAGATTAATTTCCTCCAACCCCTACAGATCATTAGGACAAACTAAGAATAGCACAAAAGATGAAAGGTTGTACAAACCAGCTTCTTTTTCAAACAACTAATCCAACATCAATACCTAAACTTTTTCATGAAGATATCATATTGAGAATGTTTGAAAAATGGTGAGAAATCTTCTGTGAGGGTGATGTGGAAAGAGTGATAAGGTTTCTTTGTTTTGAATTTTTTTTGTTAAATAAGAAAAAGTTAAAAACCAATATTAATGGAGATATTGGTATTTTTTACTAAATTTTGTGAAGTGACTAAATGTAGCTTTAACCATTCACCTTAAGATGTTTTTACAATATAATTTCCTAAGCCTATTTAATATCTTCAATATCATACAAACCAACCTATATCCATCTTAACTCCACATCTACCACTCTTAGGGGGATGAAATCTATTTATCCCTCTGAGCACTTGGTAGAACCAGAATTAAGATGGATCTAAGATGATAGAATTTCCCCTTTAAATAGGCTATGCTCACATAAATACCATGGTATTACCATGGGTCAATACCATGGGTTATCATAAACCTAGAGCTTAAAAATTACTATTAGTAATTTATAAAAATTAATAAAATTAATAATTGATTTTTATTTTAACCAAGTTAAAATGTTTAACATACATCAAATTACAACATCCATTTTTACTCTTGATCCACCAAGCCCCGAGAGGGATCAAATATTTTTTCACTCTATGCTAGTTTTCATATCACGATATTTGATCCCGAGACACTCTATGCTAGTTTGCGTATCACGATATTTGATCCCTCTCGAGGCTTAGTAGATCTAGAGTAAATATGGAACTATGCTAGTTTAATTCCCCCATTTAAATAGGCTACATTCGACGTGAATACCATGGGTCAATACCATGTGCCATTTTTATTTTTATTAATACTAATATTAGGGTTAAGAATGTTTTTTTTGCATGGTATTAATAATAATCTAGCCCATGGTATTTGGCCCATAGTATTTTGCCCATAGGTTTTACCTAAATATAACGCATTTTTTGAGTGTTCGTAAATATAAGGTGACTTATGGAGTAAATAAAAAAAAAAATGTTTTATTTGTTTACCATACCTCTCTTTTACTTATATTTTTATTAATTTACCATACCTCTTTTACAAATATGGTATTTGGTCGATAGGATTCTGTTAAATAAAACCTCTTTTTTGAGCCTTCATAAATAGAAAGAGGGTTATGGACTAAATATAAAAAGAGGTTTTATTTATTCACCATATGTCTAGTTTATTTATATTTTTATTTATTTACCATACCTTTTGAGTAAGTATAAAAAAATGTTTTATTTATTTACCATACCTCCACTT
>APFE031272854.1:55550-90528 GCA_000404065.3 Pinus taeda | reverse complement strand
ATATAAGGTGACTTATGGAGTAAATATAAAAAAAATGTTTTATTTATTTACCATACCTCTCATTTATTTATATTTTTATTAATTTACCATGCCTCTTTTACAAATATGGTATTTGGCCCATAGGATTCACTTAAATAAAACCTCTTTTTTGCGCCTTCATAAATAGAAAGAGGGTTATGGACTAAATATAAAAAGAGGTTTTATTTATTTACCACATGTCTAGTTTATTATATTTTTATTTATTTACCATACCTTTTGAGTAAGTATAAAAAAATGTTTTATTTATTTACCATACCTCCACTTTATTTATATTTTTATTTGCTTACACCCTTGCATGTATATAAGGTGACTTATGGAGTAAATATAAAAAAAATGTTTTATTTATTTACCATACCTCTCATTTATTTATATTTTTATTAATTTACCATACCTCTTTTATAAATATGGTATTTGGCCCATAGGATTCTCTTAAATAAAACCTATTCTTGAAAATTAGGGCAAATGGAAGGTTGTATCTCCTAATTTCAAGGGCTAAATTTACCTTTTTTACCTTCTCCCTTAAAATAAGGTGGGCTATTTGAGGCGATTTGTAAAAATGTACTATGATACAAAATATTCACCCACTAAAAATTTAAAACCCCTTAATTTCGCCTAAGGGCGAACATTAGCCCCTAAAATTTTCCATGCAGACTTAGGACACTTGCATTATTTTCTTGGTCTTCAAGTTTTGCAATCCAAGGAAGGTATTTCCCTTTCCCAGTCCAAGTATGCATGCGATCTTCTACGCCATTTTCACATGGAAGACTGTAAGCCAGCCCCTTCTCCCTTTCAGTCTAGAGCCAAACTTTCAATCACTTGTACTTCCCCTGAAGTTGATGCTACCTTATACCATCAACTTGTAGGAAAACTTTTGTATCTAACCCATACTCGTCTTGACCTTTCCTTTGTTGTTGGCCTTATTGCTCGGTTAATGCAAAACCCACATGAAAGTCATTGGAAAGTAGCTAAAAGAATACTTCGTTATGTTTGAGGTATAGTTCAGTTTGGGATTCATTACAGTGTAGAAGCATCTCCTCTATTGGTTGGTTTCACTGATTCTGATTGGGTTGGTGACCCTGATGATCGTAAGTCTACTACAGGCTATGTGTTCACTCTTGTTTCGTGACCTATTACATGGGCTTGCAAGAAACAAAGTGCCATTTCTATTTCTTCAGCAGAAGCAGAGTATCGTGGTGCCGTAGAAGCTAGTAAGGAAGCCCTGTGGCTTAGTCAGATCCTGTCAGAGTTTGGCTTTCAGCAGCAGCATCCAACTACACTTTGGTGTGATAATCAAAGTGCCATTCAACTATGCAAATATCCAGTCCAACATTAGCGCAGCAAACACATTGAACTGCACATGCACTTCATCGGAAAGCTCATTCATGACCATGTTCTTGAAGTGCAATATTGTTCAACAAATGATCAAGGTTGACTAGCAAACTTATGTATTCTCAAAATCCCAATAGTCACGTCTATTCATCCTCAACGTTTCATATAAATAGAAGGCAACTTAGCCTCATTTGGACACAATCATCTTCACACTTCTTTCTTGCTCTCCTCATTAATTGGGTACAGATTTCTGGGCCTCTCTCTCCACACATCTAAAATTTCAGGAGAGCGAAATTTCAGGAGGTTGAAATTTCAGGAGAGCAAAATTTCAAGAGGCCGAAATTTCAGAAGGTTGAGGACGAAACGCAGTTCAAATCATATCGTTTTTCTTTTTGTCTATATTTGACTCAATCAAGAACTATCCATATAATATGTATATGTTGATGTTAAAAGGGATTGTATATAAAAATCATGCTTATATTTTTGTAGATTATACACCAAAACTGAACTTGAATGCAATCTGATGCATACACAACATGTAATTTTTTGCCTTAATATAAAATTACAATTTTTTTCTCCGAAAAACAAACTTAATGGAAGTTATCACCATAGGTTTTTTTTGTTATATTTTAAATTAAGTAAAAGTATTGATCTAAATTCAAAGTTTTATTTTAATCATTTTTATAACTATAAACATTATTAATATAACATTGTGTGTGTGTGTGTATAACTTTTTAAACCTTAGGTTAAACAAAAATTCCTGTATGAGGTAATAACAGAAATGAGGTAAGGTGGGGGGCGAGGGATGAGGGGTAGGGATGGTACCCCCGATGTCACCCCACTCAATAGAATGGGGAGGCATGGGCACCATCCACCCCCATTTGTCCTCGATATGATTTCCATAGCTAGCTCATCATTAATGCATCTCACATCTCTCATAATGGTAGAGGATGGTGACGAAAGGATGGTTATGGAAGTTAGTTGTACCATTATGGCTCTTTGGATATCATGTTGTTTAATATTTCTTAGCTTAAATCGTGTAAAGCTAGGATTTTTCTATCTAAGTTCAATGATTTACTAGAGTGTTTCCCACTGCCTCACGTAAATTTCTATTTTTCCCCTGTGGGGGGGGGGAGATCAAGTCACCCTCCCCTAACCTCCCCCAACCTTGTAAATTTAGATCTCGGCTCTGTTTGAGCATTATGGTTCTACTCCAGTGACGTGACAGAAAGTTGGGCGAGGACAAGCTCAAATTTCAGTTCATGTGTGGTGGCTCTACTTAGAGGAAATTGTTCTCTAGTATATTTTAGTCTAAACTCTGGTTGTTTCATTACATATTAATGGTTGACTCTCACAACTTGTTAGAGGAGCATGATTCTGTCTAAATTTTCCTATGCATTCTTGATGGTTTATTCTAGTTGGATATTTAGTTGACAGATGTGGTCGAGTCGATGTTGATTTATTCTAGTTCTCATCGGCTTTGGTTGATGGGTGTTGTCAGGCCAGTGTTGGTTTCCTCTTTGCCTCTGAATTCTACAAGCTGTAGATTTCCCTCACTGCTTTACCCTCTTGCAGCTTCTCCTGGTTGGTATCTTTTGCATGCTCCTCTCCCTACCTATGTAGTTCCTCCCCCAATGCCTTCACCATGCTTCGACAACGTGCCCAAAGTCGATGAGGCTCATTGAGCCATGTGGATGGTAGTGCTCGAGCTCATCTTCGTATGCATTCTATGACCCAACGCCTTCACTTGCATACCTCAACAAACATTTACGAAGAAATTTTCCATGAAAATTAAGAAGTCCTTATAGATAGATGGGAATTTACTGATGCAAAGATCTTGCCCTTTTTCATTTACTGTGTGCCTGATAGAATCCACAACAGAGGCAAGAAAAACCAATATATGCATAATTGATCTATACTATCATATCAAAGCGCTCCTTAGCAAGGTCCTCCTTGAGTGAAATGAAGCCAAAAACAAAATGCTCCTTCAAATGGATGACCTCTAGACTGGGCAAATGGATATGGTGCTTTGGATGACTTTCATAGAAGCCATACTAACTTGTGGAAGCGCTAACTTTTATTGGTACCTTGTGAGACCCCATTGATGTTTCGACTTGCTCTTGAGCCAATCCAAATGACTCACGATTTTATTGTATGGATAGTTCATGTCATGGCTCCATGTTTCTATTGTATAGTTTATGTATACAACAATTCAATTTTTAGTTCAGACATGCATATTGTATACATAGGACTAAAGCATTAGTAACACTGGAAATTGGCTCAATAGACTTTTACTTGCCAAACCTTGTCCAAAATGACATATATTTTTAATCCCCAACCCCCATTTTCTTTAGGTTTCACTATTGTATTCCATTTCACTAAAAATACATGCTCCCTTTCCTTCTTCCATGTCCACTAGAAAATGAAACCTTTTTTCTTATATTTTCTAACATTCCTTTTGGTTTGTAAGCTAAAAGATGACAATATACTAGAATTGTCTCTAGAATGGATTTCACCAAGGTTAATCTTCCTCCTCTTGAGTGTCCTCTATAACACTATTTTGACAGTTAATTGTATATTTTATGATAGAGCCAATTCCAATCTTTTACCCTATAATCATTAGGCTTTAGCATAAATCCCAACTATTTCATTCCATTATCAAATGAGGATTCTTCGAAAGGAAGAATGTGAATAATCCTCTATCCTTGCTTTTTTTTCTAAGTTGTTGAAGTTGATGTTTGATTTATTGAACTTCACTTTCAACCCTCTTTCTCTATAATATATCTAATAAAAATTTTGTATCTTTCAACTTTTTTCAAATATCTAATCCAAACAAAATCACATAATCAACAAAAAAAATATGGAATAGGGACAAATATTTATGTATTTGTATTCCTCTTATAAGTCCTCTTTTACATTCTTTTCCTTCCCTACTTAGTCCTTTAGCCACTAGAAGAGAAAATTTGACATTGGGCATCCTTGCCTTAATCCTATGGATGGATGGAAAACCCAAATGCTAACCTATTTATTAGAATAACAAAGGAAATTGAGGACATACATCACATTATCTAATTTACCATTTATATATTTATTTCAATGTGTATTAGCATGAATCTCAAAAATAACCAGCTTACCCCATCGTAGGCCTTAGAGATAGGTTTAGTTTAAGCACCATCAATAGGATCTTTTTGTCAATATTTTTATGGAATGGAAGCCCTCCCAAGCCAACCTTACTACATCATGAATCTACTTGTTGTATAGGAAGTCAAAGTGTTCTTCTGAGATGGAATTTGAGAATATGCACTTTAGCCTTGATGCTGCAATCTTCGCTATTATTTTGTATATAGTATTTCGTAATGAGATGGAGATGTAAACCTCATAGTCCTTAGGATTGTTTTTCTTAGGAATTAGTGCTATAAAGGCTGAGTTCATTGAATGTAACACTTCACCTACATAATTTGATTCTTTCACTACCCTTAACATATCTTCCTTCATCAGTTCATAGAGACCCAAATATAATTCCATTGTTCATTCATCTAAACTTCAATTTTTGACTTTTGAAAATATTTTAGAAGAACTTTAAGTTCTTCTTTAGTCACTTATGCTATTATTCTTCATGATGTTTTGGTCCAAGAAACTTGGGAAGAAGAAGTCATTTTATTGTTTTCTCAATATTTTCCCTTGTTGGTTCTTGATTAAAAAAAATTGAACTGAGCTACCCCTAGCCTTATATTCTCTTGAAATATTCTAACCTTGGTCCCACTTTTTCTTTTCATCTCCTATAGATTATTTACATTATTCATGTGCTTGGCATAGTTTTATAAGAACTTTGAATTCACATCCCCTTCTACTAACCATATTGTTTCACTTTTCATTCTCCCATTTGCTTCCTCAAGCTCTGACAACTTTAGGCTTCTTTTCCTCTAATGCTTTTAACAATGTTCATCATTTGAAAAAATTCCATTCATTGAGAATTTTACCAACATGATAAGCAACCTTCTTTAAGTCCTTTCGAGAATTTTTAAAGTTTAGAGTTTCCCATTCTCTTACCTCCTTCTTGTCTTTCTATAAACCACCTACAAATTGAAACATAACAAAATTCACATATGCTAGATTATATTTATTTAGGTTATAGATGGCCAATTACTAAATTCCTCATTTTCCATCAATTTAGGTTTGTATGGGCCCAAATTTTTTATCTCATACTTCTCTATTTGCAATAATAATGGAAGATGGTTTGAATACTCCCCTTACCAACCCATGATTTATTTTGGTTTTCCTCTTCCATTAGTCTTTTTGCTACCTGTTACACAAGTGCTTTAGAAGATATAGAAGCCTCCTAGAGACAACCTCTAGGTTGATAGAAGACTAGTGCCTAGGGAATATGGGAGGAGTGCTTTTGAATATTATCAGTAGGGCTTTTTGTTGCACTCAATATGTCATGTAATTGAAAAGAGATAACTTAGTGGCTTGGTTCAATAGTCCTTCATCAAGGTAAACTCAAGAAAACACATAGATATAAATACTCATGGGGTAAATATGGTTAATCTCAAAGAGAAATGTCTTGGTTCTGGTGATCGACACACAACAATAGGTTACTTAACATTGTTGTTGTAGTATAAATGAACAAGAGGAAGGAAAGGATGGGAATCAATGCAGAGGGCTAGACATAACACAAAATATTAAGCAACAATATCCAACAAAAATATGGAAGAGTGAGGAGATGAAAATGCAAAAAGAGTGGAACATTAATTAAGGTCTCAAGCTCTATGCCTCATGAATACATTTGTCAACAATTAGCATAAGTGAATATGTGCATACAATGTACATACAGGTATTATAGTCTATTAAATAACACAACTAAATCTGTAATTAACACAGGTATTGTTACTACTTTGCAGCAAACATACAACCATGAATGAGAGTGAAACCAACAACTTCATTACACGATTTCAGAAGAGGAAAGACATACATGAAGTGATATACAGAGGAGAAAACATACTGCACATTTCTCTTATTGGAATCAACAAAACAGTTTCATTAATTCTTGAAGATGGAGTCCAAATCAAAAGTCCATTACATTTAGCAATTGTATAACCCCAAGGACCTCATGATTAGGGAAATTGAACCAAATGGAACCACAGAATTCAGACCTCTTGGATGCAGAATTCAGGAATCATTGTTAAGTGTTTCTTCCCTCTATTTATAAGGAGAGGGGGAGCTTTGAAAGTAGTTACAAAATATCTCAGTCGAGCTCTAGATGTCTGATCGACTAGCTATCTTGCTGTGTTTAGGTCTGCTACCCAAATCATTACAATCAGATTTGATTCCTTTCTTTAAAATGTAGAAATTACATAATAAAAGACAAAAGAAAAACTAAATGATGATTGAGGAAAATATCTCCCAGCCATTCCTATGATGGCCTCTGATCAAGCCATGCCTATGCCACGATGCTCTTCTTTAACTACTTGACTAATTTGCCTTTCGATTTCCTCTTAATCGCTTGAACTTCCCACTTTCTAGACCTCGCAACAGTCCATTTTGGTGTTTCGGAATCATAGTTGTCAACTCATCCATCCCATAACTTCTATGTATTACATTATCAGATCCCAATATATCATGTATTATTGAAATAGTGTTATATTAGAGTTATGCCTTATCGGAACTTTATTCTTAATAGGCATTAAGAAAAAAATGAAGTCTGATGTCCTTGGCCCCTTTTGTTTAGCCCCTTTCTATTTTCCTCCATGGGACTGAGGGTTGTGACCTGCTGCTTAGCATTGAGGTGCTAGAGCATTTAGACTCCTGTCAGGGACCATTCTTCCTTTCTAAAGTGCTTTGCGCCCCTTGGTTCTTTAAACTCTTCTTGACCACGCGCTAGACAAATATCAGATCCCCCTTACCAGAAGTTTCTAATCGGAGGATTAACATGGGAGTTACGATATTTTGCACTTCCGATATGTGACCTCCGATATGAAGTCATCATTTCCACATGGCACCTCATGAGTGGTGACATGTGTCACCCTAATTTGTCTCCATAGGCCCCTCAAAATTCCAAAACTGCCTGCCATGTGTCCTTATTAGAACCAGCCATATGTTTCCATGTGTCTCACTAGAGGAGAGAGAAAAGGACCAGCCCACCTTTGGTTTTGCGATGAAATCCTTTGTTAATCCTTATCAGTGCTCCATGATGGTTTTTAACGTTATCGAAAATTTTCCCATATCACAACTTTTTAAAGGTTCACGTGTTCAAAAATTCTGATGTTGTGATATTACAATGCGTCAATCTCTTCCGAGATTTGATATTGCCTGCTCTGATGCATTAGACCTTCGACATGAGATCATCAATATTATGATGCTCTGATGTTGCGATGCACTGGTATGCCCTGTTGAAGGAAGTGTAACTAGGTTCGGTCTTCATAAATGTACTTTTGATATTTGTACTTATTCAAGAAAAGAAATATTATTTTTATAATATAGTCAAAGAGTTTCTTGCTCATTGAAGTAGGTCTAGCACATGTCAAAGTGATATAGGTGAGTCAAATAGTCAAGAGAAAATATTGAAGGCCTTAAGGGCATGTTACACCATGTATAAATATATATTAAAGTCAAAGGGAAAACCGCTAAGAAAATTCAAGTCTACTTCTATGCAATGGAACCTTCAAGAAGCTCCTTCAAGCATGATACACCACCATGGAAACTATCCGCAGTCTACTCAACAAATCAGCCTCCAATCTACCCTCAATGTCAGCCTACAAACAATTGACTAATCGAACTTTTAGTCGGCCTAAATGGAGGGACAATCCTCTATTTATAGTGGTTGTCCACTCCAATTACAATGCATCAGCTCAGCTCTGAAATCTGCGAAGGAAAAGGAAATAAAGAATGAAGTAAGAGGGTCTCCAAAGGCAGCAAATAGAAAGGGTACACCACCGAAGTCTAGAAGTCTATTTTAGGGTTGCTACGATCGCATGTGCAAGGAAATCTGAGGGTTGTCCCTGCATCTAGGACAACCACAATCTATAGAAACTCACCTACCTTCGTTTGGGCTAAAACTATGCCTACAAGGCCTCCTCCTCCAATGTGGAAGAAAGACACTCAAGCGAAGGAGAAGGGCATATACCACCTAGCAATACTCTCCACACGTGTAAGAAACTAGGGTAATAGAATAACAGAACAGTCATACATTCAAGAAGGATCTCGGTTGGTAGAAATTGAAGAATACTTGAGTAAGGGATAGAAGAAGAACATCTCATATAGAAGACTCACTCAAGGAAGGTCTATCTCTAGACAAGAATCATAGTAAGAGAATGAAGTTCCAGAATAAGGAGGACAAAGTATCGAAAGAAGTGCCATGGAATAAGGTGCAGAAAGAAGGAAGGACTTAACTTGTGCTTGGAGGATACTCTTGTCAGGGGTCTAGGGTTTGGCATTGATCAATAGAAGCTTCAATAAGAGAAATTCACTAAAGGGTTTTCCTCTCAAGAGAAGAGAGGGTTTTGCCTTGGCAGAGAGCCAACATCTTGTGTTCTTGTTTTTATGTTTTGCTAGCAGTTTGATGAAGTACACACATATGCACTAATAAGAAGAAGAAGAATAAGCTAACAAGAAAAGTAAAAAGACTCCACAAATTGTTATCAAGTAACAAAGAATCACACTATGCTACTTTTCCCTAGATTCTTCAACATGGTATCAGAACTAAGGTGACACATCAGGGAAAGGGAAACTCAAGAACACTCATCAAGGAGAATCATCTACAAAGTTGAAGCATCAAGACTATAAGTCTCAATCACTTCAAGGACAGGAAGGGTATACAATCCATCATTCATCAAGGAGGTCTACAAAGCTAGAAGAAGATCAAGCTACATATCTTCAAGCAAATCTCATCATCAAGCAAGTCCACTTGGAGAAGGCAACTTGAAGAACATCAAGATCCAGGGAAGACAAGCCATCAAGTCTTCAAGGAGGAAGAAAATCCATTACATCTCAAAATCTATCAAGTAAGTACATATCCCCTTCTGAATATGCATCAATGTCTTTTTTCAAGGAAAGCAATAAATTGGTAGGTACTAATAACTTTCTTGCATGGAAGAAGAGGATTGATCTACTTCTCAAGGAGAATGAACTCCTAGAAGATGTCAAAGGGAATATCGCTATCCCTGCTAAGGAATAGACTCAAGCCTTAGATAAGTACAATAAGTACGAGACAAGAGCTCAAAGGATTTTGATAGAATCAATCACATACTCTCTCATTCCCTATGTCTCCAAATTCAATACATCGAAAGAAATTTATGATAAGCTAGTAGAGTTATTCTCGGTATCCATAACCGAAGAAGTAATATCTCTGAGGAATGAATTGTACAAGATGAAAAAGGAAGGAATAGCTCCCTACTTGATGAAAATATCTTAAATGAGAGATCAACTTCAATAACTTGGGGAATTCATGTCTAGTAGAGAGATGACAACAGTAGTACTCAATGCTCTACCTGAGGACTGGGGAAACTTCACATCATGATCCAGGTGGATCTTTAAAGAAGTACCAGTGGCATGGTAAAAGGCTCAAAACTCAAGGTGGAAGAATTTGGATAAACTTAGCATTGGATTGAAGTGCTCATCATCGTGATTCCAACAGTGTGAATGACACTCAAATCCGAGTTCATACGAAGAAGTTGGAGAAAGTCAAAGTTTATGTTTGACTTGAACAGGTGGCATGAGGAGATGATGTGGCATATACTCTCAGCAAATGGGGGAGTGCCAAATGGCAGGTTTCCATTGGTCCTGCATATCACAGATCACAAGAGGAAGAGGTCGTGGCTTAAAGAAAATTAGCCCCAAGATATTTATGGTTGCGATGCGATCAAATCGCAATCACCCATTGCAAAAAGGCAAAGTGTTTCTAAAGCGGCCCTTGGCAGGATCTCGGTTTCGATTGCGATATCGCGTATCGTGGATCAGAGGGGATCAAATGTTTAAGAATCAACCTTGACAAAGTCTAGTTGTGATGCGATATACACAATCACAGTTCGCAGAAGGGGAGCAGTAGTATGGAGTGCCAACCCTGGTTATACGTCGATCATTGTTTGTGATGAGGCCCGATATATATTATGAAATGTGTTTAATAAGTTGTTGGGTCCACGATTATTGTAGGGCACTTGATGTATGGGCTTTGGTCTATCTATCAATTGGAAACACCGATGGAGGAACCACCAATAATAAAATGACTCCGGGCTAAACGTGTAGTTAAAGAGTTTTGCTGTGTCAAGTAAGGGTTATTGCCACGAACCGAGATTCTTGATATTAAATCAAACCCGCTTGCTAACTTGGTCCATTGTTTAGAACTGCCTGGGAGTTGAGGAGTTTACCGCCAACATATATAAAGGACTATCCGTGTCAAAGAAAGGTAGAGAGGACTGGAAGATTAGTTTAGAAGCCATTATGCACAGTAGACCTTGACCTGGAAACAGGCTAAGACCTCACCTTGAGCAACATGGAGGCTCCAAGAAGGTGCAGAAGGCCCGATTATCTGAATTGGGTGTTTGGATAAGCATTTTTGCATGATTTTTTGCTAGGATTTCAGTGATACTATCTGTCCATCTTCCATCTTGGAGGTATAAGGAGTGTAATTGAATGTTGCTAGTACTTTTATCTCTTTTTATGGCACTTAAAGAAAGAAGGCCTCCCCACTATTGCGTAGGACCTGGAAACATAGTCCAAATTGGATGAACTCCATAATCAAATCTTTATATCATGGTCTCTTGCTTATCGTGTTATTTTTGCATTGTTTTATGTGCTTTTAAGTTCCATGGTTTATAAGCTTTGTTATATGTAATTTTGATGCATCTATAAGTAAAATATCTTGGATCAAGTTTGGTATCAAAGCAGGTCTTTGTTGATGTAAATGAGTATATGCTAACTCGGAACAAGCTGCGAAAAGGAGAAGAAATGCTTAAGTCCTTTGATCCCGAAGCATGACATGCACAACAAAGAAGAAACATGGAAAATGAATAAGCTCATTGGGAAGAGGAACGTAATTTCCATAAGGTATTCTACAATATGGCAAAGAAAGTGGACAAGTTGTTTTCAGAGTATGAGAAGGCACTTGGGCATGAGAAGGAAGGTGTCAATTATAATAGATCAAGAAATCATGAAGGTGGTGGAGAAGAGCCTTCTCCCTCTCATTCTTCAAGTGATAGTTCTCATCACTTTAATCGTGATTCCAAACATACATCTAATAAACCATCCTTCAAGATGGATGTAAAGTTTGACCTGCCCATGTACAATGGAGAGTGTAGCGCAAAAAAAATTAATAATTGGATAATACAAATAGAGGTCTACTGTCGGATTTAGCAGATTGAAGAAGATGAGGCAAAGGTCTAGTTAGCATCTCTTCAGCTTAGTGGCACTACTCTCATTTGGTGGGAGAGCTAGTTGCAGAAAGGCAAGAAAAAGTCAAGTAACCTTCTTTCCTCTTGGTCTAGTTTTCTTTCTGCATTGAAAGACCAATTTTACCCTTTGGGTTATAAACAAAAGGCACTAATGGAATGTAAATATCTAAGGCAAGGTAAAGGCAAAAATGTGCAAAGCTTCACTAAAGAATTTCAGAAACAAGCATTGAATTTAGGCATCTCATTAGGTTCGCCTGAGACTGTAACTAAGTATGTTGGTGCGCTACATAGTTACATAAGACACTCATTGTGATTGTTTGAGCCTCCTATGATTGATGCAACCAACGTAAGGGTGATTCATCTTGAAAGCTAAGGCAAGAATGACAGAGATGATCAAGCCAAGAAAACACCGTTCAACCCTCAGCATGGCAAATTCCAGAAGAAAGGCAAGGGGAAGGCTAAGAAGACTGTCACAACCAAGAAAGAGGATGGAGAAACACCATCTTGCATGCATTACAAGAGAGAAGGTCATGATGAGGACCACTATTGGAAGCTACATCTAGAGCTGAGACCAAAGAGATTCAACAAAAAGGGCAAGCAAAAGATAGTGGCAACAACGCAGCAGGACCTTGGATCAGATTTCAACGATGAGACATTGATCACAGCCATGGGCGCAAAAGGCACTCCTTTTGTTAGTAATATTTCTGATTCAATTGCAAGTACTAGTTATTTGAATGAGCCTATAAGTAACGAGTGAAAGAGAATTGAAATATTCCACATTAGAGTTATTATAAAACACAAAAAGGTGGAAACTCTATTCAATTCATGTTCCCAAGAAAATTTAATCTTAGAGTCCTTAGTGAAAAAGGTAGGCCTCGAAACTAAGCCTCATCCGAGTCCATACCCACTTGGTTGGGTAAGGAATAAAGCAAAATTACAAGTAACCAAGCAGTGTAGGGCCATATTTGTTATAGCTTCCAAATTAGTTGATGAGATAGAGTTAGATGTTGTGCCTTTGGATATCTATGGAATTATCTTGGGAAGTCCATATCTATATGATAAAAAGGTAGTTTTCTTTTGGCACAAAAATAAATACCACCCCACAAAGGACGGGGTAGAATATATAGTTAGAGCTCATCATACGAAATTTAGTGCTAGCCTTGTAAGTGCAGGACGGATTAAATGACTGGTTAATTCCAATAAAGGGTGCATGCTCATGGTAGTGAGAGCGAAAGAGGCCAAGACGACTGACGCTTTCAAAGGTTGTGATCCTGATCATAAGAAAGAATTGTTTGAAATTATTTTTGACTATGATGGATTGTTTCAGGAACTGGGAGGATTTCCCCCAAAACAAGAAATCCAACATGAGATCCATTTACAACAGTATGCTCCTTTACTGAATATTGGCATGTACAGGATGGCTTCCATCGAGATGGAGGAGATCAAGAAACAGGTGTAGGAGTTGCTAAATCAAGGGGTCATCAGACTGATTTCTTCTCTATGTGGCTCACCGATCATGTTGGTGCCAAAGAAAGATGGCACATGGATAATGTGCATAGTCTACAGGGTGCTAAACAAAATTATAATGAAGAATCAATACCCTCTCCCTCACATTGATGAATTATTAGATTAGTTGAAAAATGTTGTCTACTTTACAAAATTGGATTTGTGTAGTGTATATCACAAGTTTAGAGTTACAGAACAAGACGTTTGAAGACTGCATTCAAAACCAAATAGGGGTTGTTCGAATGGATGGTGATGTCATTCAGACTGTGCAATGCTCCGACCATGTTTATGAGGGTAATGAATGATTTGTTTAGGCCTTTTCTTGATAATTGTGTGCTTGTATATCTGGACGATATTCTTGTGTATAGTAGGACATCGGATGAATATGTCTGTCATGTGAAGAAAGTGCTTGATGTTCTGAAAAAAATAAAAATAAATAAATAAATAAATAAATAAAAATAAAAATAAATAAATAAATAAAAATAAAAATAAAAATAAATAAATAAAAATAAATAAATAAAAATAAAAAATAAAATTAAATAAATAAATAAATAAAAATAAAATAAAAATAATAAATAAATAAAATAAAATAAATAAATAAAATAAAAAATAAAAATAAATAAATAAATAAATAAAATTGTATGTAAAGTTGTCAAGTGTGAGTTTGGGAAGACCTCTCTGGTTTATTTAGGTCACATAGTTGGTAATGGGAAATTGAAAATAAATCCCTCTAAAGAAGATGCGATTATGAATTGGCCTAAGCCCACAAATGTTACAGACATCCAAAGCTTTTTGGGTGCGATATAGTATTGGAGGCATTGTGAACTTCTCTATTATCGCATCCCCCTTACACACATTGACAAGTGTGAAGCAGGCCTTTCAGTGGGGAGGAAAACAGCAGAAATCCTTTGACACGCTGAAAGAGAAGATCAGCATAGCACCAGTACTAGCCTTACCAGACCTTCAACAACCTTTTGAGATTGAAATAGATTCCAACAGATATGCCATGGGTGTTGTATTGATGCAACAAAGAAAACATGTACGTTACCATTCAAAGACTTTCTCCCAGGCTGTTGTGAATTATCCCACATACGATAGGGAGTTGTACGCCTTGTTTCAAAGTGTAAAGAAGTGGAAACACTATCTGATCGGTAAAGGGACCATCATCGATATGGATCATCAACCCTTGTAGTACCTTCAGTCACAGACCAAGCTTCAACAAGCCTCTCATTTTAGATGGATGGGATTCCTCCAACAGTTACATCTGGTAATAAAATACAAGAAGGGCATCAACAACAAAGTAGCAGATATGATTTCTCGCCCTCCTATTTATGCAGCTGTAGTTTTGAAAAATGCTTCTTTATTATTAGAAGGTTATGTTGAACAATATGCTAACGATAATGATTTCAAAGAGATTTATGCAAAACTGACTCATGGATCGTAGGTGGACAATTATTATTTGCAGGGAAAACTATTATATTACCTTCGCAAATTGTGCATACCCATTGATGAAAGGGTACATGTAATCTGAGAGGGTCATACCTCTCTTGTGTCTGGTTATTTTGGGGTTGAAAAAACTTATGTCATTTACAAAGGTTTTGTTTTTGGCCTCATATGAAAAACATTGTGACTCAATTTGTAAAGGGTTGTGTGTTTTGTTCTGTTTTAAAGCCCTCTAATAGAAAACTTGGGCTCTACACACCACACCCTATTCCGAGTCGACCATGGGAAAGTGTGTTCATGGATTTTGTAGGTGGTTTGCCTATGTCTAGGAAAGGTCAAGACTATTTGTATGTCATCGTGGATCATTTTAGTAAAACGTGTATTTTAGTGCCTTGTAAAAAGTAGGTCACTGCTAAGTAGACTTCTTATCTTTTCTTTTAGCATGTTTGGGTCCATTTTGGTTTTCCCACATCTATTGTGTCAGATCGAGACTCTCGCTTTCTTGGAGAGTTCTGGACCAACTTGTGGAGAATGATGGACACTAAGCTGAATAGAAGTATGACATTTCATCCACATACCGATGGGCAGATAGAGGTCGTCAACCACACCATGGTACACTTGTTACGAGGCTATTGTGGAAAACATATCGAGTTGTGGGATGAACAACTTCCTTGTGTGCAACATGCATGCAATCAAGCAACACATTTGGACACCTAATCCTCTATGGGTTAGTGTGGAAGCAGAATAGACTAAGGAAGTCCAAGAGACCTTGGGATGTTGAACCCAATGGTCAAACCATGTACTATAAATGTATATATTTTGTTAATAAAAAGTTTAATCTCATGTTTTATCTTTCCTATTTTTCTTTGCCATGTGTGTGCTTAACAATCCACATAGAGCTCACTGTTCAAGACATGTTTTGGTTGCCTACCAAGGGGTCCCTTAGACATGGTCTTTAGGAAAGATGAGGATGGAAATGGATGAGATGGTAGGGACAAAGCACGTAAGTTTATTCAACAGATACAGGTGATTCATCAAGCAGTATAGGAGCAGTTGGAGAAATATCAGGCTCGGTATAAAGCTAGACATGATAAGCACTGATTTGACCATCAGTTTCAAGTTAGGGACAAGGTATGGCTCCACATCAGCAAGGATAGAATGAAGGGATAAGGGAAGAAATTGAGACCCATTCGATATGGTCCCTTCACCATATTGGCAAAGATTGGAGACAATGCTTTTCGTCTTCACTTGTCCGCTTATATGCAAATGTACTCAGTGGTAAATGTTGAAAACCTGAAGCTTTATGAACCTCCATTGATTATGGATACCGAAGAGGTTGCACCGATTCTTATAGTGGGTGATTTTGCACCAAAATATCTAGACAATTTTCCTGAAGATATCATACTCAACAGGAAAACCAGAAATTCATGATGGGGAGATGTCGACTACATTCGTGTTGGCTTCAAAGGAATGCATCCGAGTAAAGCTCGTTGGATGGAGAAAGAAAAAGTGAGGGAGAAATTTCCTCACTTGCCAATTGACTAAGAAGGCTTTTGGCGGTCCAAAAGCTCTTAGTGGGGAGGATTGATCTAGGTGGATCTTTAAAGAAGTACCAGTGGCATGGTAAAAGGCTCAAAACTCAAATTGGCATAATTTGGATAAACTTAGCATCGGATTAAATTGCTCGTCATCTTGATTTCAATGGTGTGAACGAAACTCAAATCCGAGTTCATACGAAGAAGTTAGAGAAAGTCAAAGTTTTTGTTTGACTTGAACAAGTGGCAGGAGGAGATGACATGGCAGACACTCTTAGTGAATGGGGGAGCACCAAGTGGCAGGCTGCCATTGGTCCCGCATATCACATATCATAGGAGGAAGAGGCCGCAACTTAAAGAAAATCAACTCCAAGAGAGTTATGGTTGCGTTGCGATCAAATCGCAATCGCCCATCGCAAAAAGGCACAGTATTTTTGAAGTGGTCCCCGGTAGGATCCCAGTTGCAATTGCGATATCACATATTGCAGATATGAGGAGATCAAGTCTTTACGAATTGGCCCCATTAGAGTCCAGTTGCGATGCGATATATCACAATCGCAGTTCACAGAAGGGGAGCAATAATATGGAGTGCCAACTACAGTTCTAAGCTGATTGCAATTTGCGATGAGGCCCGATATATATTGTGAAGTGTGTTTAATAAGTCGTCGGGTCTGGGTTTATCCCATGGCACTTGATGTATGGGCTTTGGTTTGTCTTCCGATTGGAAACACTGATGAGGGAAATGCCAATAGTAAAAGGCTATCAGGTTAAATGCACGGTTAAAGAGTTTTGTCGTGTTAAGTAAGGGTTGTTGTCGTGACCTGAAATTCTTGATATTAAATCAAACCCACCTGCTAACTTGGTCCATTGTTTAGAACTGCCTGGGAGTTGAGGGGTTTACCGCCAGCATATATAAAGGATTATCCGTGTTGGAGAAAGGCAGAGAGGACTGGCAAATTAGTTCAGAAGCCATTGTGCACAGCAGACCCTAACCTCGCAGCAGGCCGAGACCTCGCCTTGAGTGGCAGGGAGGTTTTGAGAAAGTGCAGAAGGCCCGATTATCCGAATTGGGTGTTCGGATATGTGTTTTTGCTTGATTTTTCACTAGGATTTCAGTGGTACTATCTGTTTCTGAAGCTAGGCTCTCCATTCTTTTTCCATCTTCTATCTTGGAGGTATAAGGATTGTAATTGAATGTTGTTTGTACTTTTATCTCTTTTTATGGCACTTAATGAAAGAAGGCCTCCCCACTATTAAGGAGGGCCCGAAGACATAGTCCAAAATGGATGAACTCCGTAATCAAATCTTTATGTCATGGTTTCTTACTTATTGTGTTATTTCCACATTGTTTTATGTTCTTTTAAGTTCCATGGTTTATAAGCTCTGTTATATGCAATTCTGATGCATCTATAAGTAAAAGATCTTGGATCACATCAAGCATATATGTCAAGAAGGAAGAAACCACTCTCAGTGAAATGTGGTCTCTATGCAGAACAGAGGAAACCAGAATTAAGGCAAAAGAAGATGTGGGATCAAAGGAGTAAGCATTTTCTACCATGGCCAAAAGAAAGGGTAAATTTGGCAAGTTTGGTTCACGAAGAACAAACAAGAAAGACATGTCCAATATCCAATGTTTTGGATGCCAAGAATATGGGCACTACAAAAGGAATTGTCCTAAGCTTAAGAAGGACAACAACAACAAAAGGAAGAGGGAAGAATCTCACATATCTCAAGAGAAGAAAGAAGAAGGAAAGAATCAAAAGAAGGAAAGAATTAAAAGAAGGAAGATCCTCTGGATCTCTACTATGACTAGGTCAAATTCCTTAGTTCTAGACTTCTTTCAAAGTTTTGAGTAGTACATAATGTTCTAGATACTCATGGAGATATATCATTTATAATAAAAACTAAATGCATGGGTAGAAATATCTTCTAGAATATGGGAGAAGGATAATTATAGCTCAAGGTATTCATGTAGAATAAGCATACCTAGTATAGCACCTCATCTGTGATGAAAGAAAAATTTGATCATGATTAAGAATCTTAGAATACTTCCATTAACAAAAAGAAAAGAAACCTTTGCAAGGCAAGGATATAGATCCTGTGATGGAATCTTCAAAATAAGGTTCATGAACCAAAGCATATGTCTCATTGGGAATCCTGTTCATGGGATTCAAGAAAAGGATGATAAGTAGGCAAGCTAAGATGAAGCAAGAAGGGGAACACCAAAGGATGATCAAAGGAGAATCAAGATAAAGTATGTATCAAATTTTAGTCATGTTATCATTTGTATATTATTGAGTCATGGGAATAGTTTTATAACATGATCAAGTATGAAAGAATCCCTTTCACCGAGTACATGCTTGGAAGCATGTACTGCAATGCAATGAAGGTCAACAAAAGAATATGCTCACATAAGGAGCATAAGATTTCCGATTGAGAAGTAAGAAGAAATGCTAACAAGTCCAGGAAGCAATGAAGGAATTCTCTCACAGGAAGCATTAGATGGTTGACCTATCTATTTGATAAGAAGCAAATGAAGAAAGAGATCAAGCATTTGGAAGAACACCATGATCACCGAGAATCACTATCTCACAAGATACTTTGAAGACATCTCCCGAAAGAAGGCAAGACAACTATGATAAAGGAAGAAATTACCCTTGACACCTATGAAGGCCTTGGAGATATAAAAGTTGTAGATAGCTGATTCTACTCTACAAAGATGTCGTGATGAAGAAACCATCCAACAAAAAGCAATGTTGAAGCAATATCAGGATGAAGTCATGATGGGCTAATAGGTCGAAACATGTAAACAAGAAAGTACAACGAAGCATCCATGAGAAGAATATTTCAAAGCATGGACAAGATGACAAGAAAACTTGATGTATGACATGAAATCCACTTTCCTCAAAGGAAGAAAGGACATGACAAACCAGGGAGGAATGTGATCGATGGATGGTGCCCTACTGATCTAGAATTTATCTAGGACAAAGAATTAAAGGTATTATACAGGCTCATGTGCATGGATGTGCCTATGTTACTTTATGCAATGGATCGATAATATTGCAAAATACACAGACTAAGACAGTTAGAGAAAACATAACAGGAAACCATGTAAGGCAACAAGTTTAATAAGGAGTTCACCCAATGCTCCTGGGATACGTCTCCTGGTCCAGCTCTCAGTGGTGGCCTCTCTATTATGTTTTCAATTAGAGTTTTTACAATAGTGAGCTCAATTCGAGTCTCATTAAATAGATAAAAGCCAGTAGGAATGGAGTGCATAGACTCTCCTTACTGAAATTCAACCTATGATGGTCACAGTAGTATGACAGGCCTATGTCGAGGAGTTTGCTTGAACCTCTCAAGCCTTCTATGGAGTACACAGACTCTCTGACTCTCTCTGGCTCTGTCTGGCTTGATGTTGCCTTCAGGTCAGCTCGGCTTCTACTCTCCGTTTTTTGCTCTTAACTATCTGCGTCTAGCTAACTCTTGTCACTGCCTTCTTGTGTGTCTTTTGCTTCTGTCAGGTCATGGCTTTAAAGCCATTATGTTCTTTTGACTGTTCGTTTCCGCTTCTCGGCCTTCTGGTTTCCTTACCTCTGTCCATTCAAATTCCTCTGCTCTGCGTCATCATCACTAGGTAATGCCTCGTAGGGAGGTGGCCACCTGTTTCATAACGAACTAGGTGTTAGATTCCTTGAATCATATTTGAATGGTCGTTAATTCAATTTGCTTCAAGATCATCTGCGAAACACGAATCGTTTGCCAACTCATCATCCACGTCGGACTTCAAATCCCCTGTAATCTTGCTTTTTGACTTGTCAAATCGGTTCATTTATCGGGACATGCCTCAACCCTTGATTTGGGCCCCCCAGATCCGACGGTTGTCATTCGTATCGAGCAGGCAAGTTGCATGACGTTTACCCGTCTGATGCGGGCGTTTTCTCTCTCATCTGCCAAATGCGTGTCGCTCGATGTGTGGCATCGGGCAGGACTCAGTCAAAACTATTTACCGCCTCGAGGCCTTCCGATATCCTGCTGGTTTGTGGAATCCCGCACTATGGAACCGAACACATTACTTTTCTGCATTTCATAGCATTTTTGGGTCTAGGCGCTTCAGGGCTTTCCTTCACTGAGGGGGATGCCCTGCAATACGTGATTAGAACTTTAGCACTAATTGTGTATCAGAAACCACCCTCGTTTCTTGATTTGGCCTCCGGTTTTGCCAGTTTGCGCCAACGCGCGTTACCATGGGCCAACGGTCTGCGCACTTGACTGAGGGTCCTCGTTGCTCCACTTTGGCCACAACTGCAACTATTACAAGGATTCCTTTTGATAGCTTTGATTTTTCTAAGACTTGAATCTTTTGGCATAATTTGAAACAGTCATGAAAACTCAGAGAGTCTTTAGGATCCAATTCGGATCACGGCCTTCCCACTGAAAAATCTTTTGGACCACCAAAAGTTGGTTTTCTTTTAAGCATCAATCAAGTGAGGGTATTGATTCCTCACTTGCTCAATTTCTATCCATTTCACACTGCTTGGATTTGAACCTTGAGTCCAATATTGAGGTACTCAACATCCCCTCTGCGCGTAGTTCTTACCTTCCTGTCAAGAACTGTATCTTCCTGCAATTCATTAAGATATTTAGGCAACAGATCATCAATAGAAGGCAATTGACTCTACTCTTCGGGATCTTCAATTAATGAAGGTTCAAATAGTCTCAAGCTGCCTACATTAACAACTGAGTAGATGTGCATATAAGCTGGTAGATCAAGGCGAAATGTATTCTCACCAATTTTCTCAAGTATCTTGAAAGGTCCATATCTTATTGGCTTTAGCTTCTTACCTTCACCTTGCATTCTGTCTTTCCTGATATACAGCCAGACTTGATCTCCAACTTGGAAACTATGCTCCATTCGATGCTTTTCATGCCTTGCCTTGTACTTGGCTTGGCTCTTTTCCAGTTGTTCTTGTACTGCCTGGTGAATCTCTTGGATTTGTTCAATGAACTTGGTTGCCTTGTCCACATCATTGTGTCCATCAACTGTTATGTCTTTGCCAAAGACAAAATCAAAGGGAAACCTTGGTGTGAAACCAAAACAGGTCGCAAAAGGAGATCTGTGTGTAGAGGAATGTTTAGCTCGATTGTAAGTATGCTGCACATAACAGAAATGTTCATCCCAAAGTTTGGGATGCTTGCTACAATAGCCTCTGAGCAACTGGACCACTGTCCTATTGACCACTTTTGTTTGGTCATTTGTTTGCCGATGAAAAGCTGTGCTCTTCTTCAACCTGGTGTCCATCAATTCCCACAAACTTGACCAAAATTTCCCAACAAATCGAGTATCTCGATCAGATATTATGGAAGTGGGTAATCCAAAATGAACCCATACGTGCTGAAAGCACAACTTTGCAATTTGTTCAGTTGTAATCTGTTTGTTACAAGGTATTAAAATACACATTTTGCTGAACCTATCCACAACAACATATAAATAGTCATGAGCTTTCCTAGATTTAGGTAGTCCTCCAACAAATTCCATGGAAACACTTTCCCAAGGATGAGAAGGAACTGATAGTGGAGTGTACAAGCCTAGTTTTCTATTGTTGGGCTTTCTTTTAGCATACATGGTACACCTTCTTACATATCTAGAAACTATCTCATTCATTTTTGGCCAATAACAAAATCTTTGCATCTGTGCAACTGTTTTACTTACACCAAAGTGACCTAATATTAGAGAAGTGTGTGCTTCTCGAATTATATTTACTCTTTCAGTTTGTGGAATGCATAGCTTCCCAAAATGATACAAGAGTTGGTTCTTAACATGATAATCCAATTCTTCTACTCGTTTGCCTTGACTTAAAGTTGCATATACATCTTTAAAATCTATATCTTGAGCATATTGTTCAATGTATCTCTCATGCAATATTGAATTATGCTTAAGTATAGTAGATGCATTTATAATTGGTCTGGACAGCATGTCTGCAGCTTTATCGTGTATGCCCTTTTTATATCTGATGACTAAATGAAACTGTTGTAGAAACCCATCCATCTATAGTGTCTTGGTTGTTGTAACTTCATTTGGGAGTGTAGATATTGAAGTGGTTGATGATCAGTATGTATAACTGTCTCTTTGCCCATTAAGTAATGTTTCCATTTTTTCACACTCTGTACTAATGCATACAATTCTTTATCATATGTAGGATAGTTAACTACTGCAGAATTAAATGTCTCAGAATGATAACATATGGGTTGACCGTGCTGCATCAACACTGCTCCCATGGCATAGTCACTCACATATGTTTCAATCTAAAATGGTCTTTGAAGATCGGGCAGTGCTAGTACTGGTGTTGTGCTAATATTTTCTTTCAAGGTGTCGAAGGTTTTCTGTTGTTTGCCTCCCCACTAAAATACCTTGTTCAATCCTGTTAAAGCATGTAAGGGAGATGCAATCAAGGAAAAGTTAGAAATAAAATTTCTCCAATATTGTGCTACTCCTAAGAAGCTTCTAACTTCTGTAGTAGATTTGGGTTTAGGCCAGTTTACAATGACTGCAACCTTAGAGGGATCTCTCTTCAATTCACCACCCCCTACTATATGTCCCAAATAATTCAAGGATGTTTTGCCAAATTTACATTTTGAGAGTTTAACATAAAGATTTTGTCTTTTCAAAACGTCTAGTGTTTGCTTAACATGCTTTAAATGTTCCTCCCACTTTTTGCTGAATATAAGAATGTCATCTAGATATACAATAACAAAATAATCAAGAAAAGATCTGAGTACATCATTCATTACTCTCATGAAAGTAGTAGGAGCATTAGTTAAGCCAAAAGGCATAACCAGCCACTCATACAATCCCTGCTTTGTTTTGAAAGCAATCTTCCAAGCATCTTGCTCTGCAACTTTGACCTGATGATAGCCACTATGCAAATCTAACTTGGAAAAATAAACAACTTCTTTCAACTGATCTAATAGATCATCTATGCGAGGAAGGGGATAACGATTTTTGATCATTATCTTATTCAGTGCTCGGTAATCAATGCACATTATCCAAACCATCTTTCTTTCTCACCAAAACAATTGGAGACCCACATTGTGATGTGCTAAGTCTAATGAACCCCTTCTCGAGCAGCTCCTGTACCTGCTTCTTGATTTCTGCATTCTCCAAAGCGGAAAACCTGTACATTCCGATGTTAGGCAATGGAGCATCTTGCTGCAAATTAATATCATGCACTATTTCCTTTTTGGGTGGCAAACCTTTAGGTTCTTGAAATAATATATCATATTTAGAAACAACTTTTTCTAAATCAGCTTGCTGTTTAGCATCACAAACCTCAAATACATTGGTTTTATCAGGTTTCTTTTCCTTTAAAACCATCAGTAAATTGTTTACATGAATTTACAATTCGTTTCATCTGCCCTGAGTTTATGAGAGTATAATTATTCTTGAGCTTATGAGCTCTTACAATATATTCGATTCCATCTTTAACAAGTAGATACTTGTTCTCAACTCTATAGAAAATTACTTTTCTATCATATAAGTAAGGACTTCCTAAAACAATTCCACATATATCCAAAGGAACTATATCTAATTCAACCTCATCTACAAATGCTGACCCAAAAGAAAACTTAAGTTTACATTGTCTAGTCACTTGTAGCTTTGCTTTATCACATAACCAACCTAATGGATATGGTTTCTTTTGAGGTGTGGTTAGTAATCCCAACTTCTTTACAATTGCTTCAGAAATTAAATTTACTTGTGAGCCACTATCAAACAAAGTATCAATCTTTTGATGATTGGAAATAACTTGAATATGAAAAAGCTCATGTCTTTTTCTCCCATTTTCTTCACTATGTGCAGAATTACTAGTAGATGCTTCGGAATTTTTACCTTTTATACCTGTGGCTACGATTGTTGCTTCATCTCCTGAGTCTGACCCCAAATCTCTTTGAAAAGCTGCAACATTATTTTTCTTCTTGCCCTTGAACTTCTTCGGTTTCAGCTCCGTATGCAAAATCCAGCAATGTTCATCATCATGCCCATCCTTCTTACAGAGAGTGCATGAGGACTTGCTCTTCTGTACAGTGTTTGTCTTCCTCTCTTTCCATTTCTATTTTCTTTTCTCCTTATTTTTGTTTGTAGTGGGTTTGGATGATTTCCCAACTTCTGGGTTCCCATTCTTTCCTCTAGCTTTTAGATGCGTAGCTTGAACAGATACCTCATCTATACTAGTGGGATTAAACATGAGGATAGTGTGCCTCATGTAGCTATGTAGACCACCTATATACTTCAATAGAGTCTCAGGTGAGTCTAAAAACATTCCTAGAATCAAAGCTCTTATCCTAAATTCTTGAGCGTAACCTTGTACATTTTTCCATTTTAGTTTTCGAAGAGTTTGCCAGCTCATCATGGCTTGTTGCGTGTAGGCTAGTGGATAGAATTTCTTTTTAGTTGTAGAAACAAATTCACTCCAGACAGAAAGAATCTTACCATGTTTCTTCATGTCAGCTTGTGTCTTGCCTTCCCACCATACCAAGGCAATGCCTCCCAGGCGTAGGCTGGCCAGCTGAATCTTACTCTTGTCTGAGTAAATGCTTTGTACTCTGCAATAAACATCGATCTGTCTTATCCAATTATCTAGCTTCTCTGCATTCAACTCCCCATCATATATTGGTAAATAAAATTTAACATCTAATTTAATCAAAGATGCCTTCTTTTTATTTTCAGGGCTATTAGGAGGTGTGAGAAATCTTTCCTCTTTCCCTTTCCCTTTAGAGTTGTCATAGAGGAGAGATTCTTCTACTCCTTTGTCTTGTTTGGAGCCTGATGAATCTTCATCTCTATGTTTCTTAAAGCCCCTATACATTTCTTCCACCATGGATTTCAGGATTATAAAACTATCCATGAATTGGGAATCTGATTCCAAGGGATTTTCTTTCGACATTTTCCTCTTAGAATAGACCCTTCAAATTTCCGAGTTAGTTTCAGTCAACTCTCCTTCTCCTAACTTAAGCTTTGATATAGTTAGCATTCAACAACAAAATCCAACACAAGCTTGTCTAACCTAAGTAAACTTGAGCTCCGATACCACTTGATCTGGAATTTATCCACGATACAGAATTAAAGGTATTACAGACTCATGTGCATGGATGTGCCTATGTTACTTATGCAATGGATCGATAAGATTACAAGAATACATAGACATTGAGGCAATCAGAGAAAACATAACAGTCAAACATTAAACAAAACAAGTTTAATAAGGAGTTCACCCAATGCTCTTGGGCTACGTCTACTGGTCCAGCCTTCAGTGGTGGCCTCTCTATTGTGTTTTAAAGCAGAGTTTTTACAATAGTGAGCTTTACTCGAGTCTCACTAACATATAGCAATCAGTAGGAATGGAGTGCACAGACTCTCCTTACTGAAACTCAACCTCTAAGGGTCAGTAGTATGACAGGCCTATGCTGAGAAGTAATGCTTGAACCTCTCAAGCCTTCACTAGAGTATAAAACTCTCTGACTCTCTCTGGCTTTGTCTGCCTCAATGTTGACTTCAGGTCAGCTCGACTTCTACTCTTCGTTCTCTGCCATGGGCTTTATGCCTCTCTGCATGCTCTCTTCGATGTTCCTACTTCTGTTAGCTAATGGCTTTAAAGCTAGTATGGCTTTGACTGCTCGTTTCTACTTCCCATCCTTCTGGTTTCCCTATCCTCAGTCCATTTGAATTCCTCTGCTCTACGTCATCATCGCTGGGTAATGCTTCGTAGGGAGGTGGCCACCTGTTTGCTAACGAAATAGTGTGTCAGATTCCTTGAATCATACTCGAATGGCCATTAATTCTGTTTGCCAACTCATCGTCCACGTCAGACTTCAAATCCTCTGTCATCTTACTTTTTAACCTATCAAATCCGGTCAGTCATCAGGACAAATCTTCGTCCTCGATTTGGGCCCCCCAAATCCTAAGGTCATCCTTCATATAGGGCGGACAAGTCACATGGCGTTTACCCACCCGATGTGGGCGGTTTTCTCTCTCTTCCGTCAGACGTGTGTCGCTCGGTGTGTGGCATCAGGCGGAACTCAACCAAAACTGCTTACCACCTCAAAGCCTTCCATATCCTGCTAGTTTTGGGGAATCCACGCTACGAACCGAAATGGTTACTTTTCTAAGTTTTATAGTGTTTTCGGGTCTGAGCGTTTCGGGGCTTTCCTTTACTGAGGGGGACGCCCTGCGATACGTGATTAGCACTTAGAATCCACCTCTTTTCCTTAATCCTATATCAGAATCCACCTCTGTTCCTTAATCTAGCCTTCGATTTTGCCAGTTTTGTGCCATAGTGCTTTACCATGGGCCAACGATCTGCACACGCAACCGAGGGTCCTTGTTGCTCCACTCTGGCCATAACCGCAACTGTTACGAGGATTCCTTCTAATAGCTTTGATGATTTTAAGACTTGAACTTTTTAGCATAATTTGAAATAGTCATGAAAACTTAGAGAATGTTTAGGTTCCAATTCGGATCACATAAAATTGAAGATTTCATCATCTAGGAGTATATTCACTTAACAGGTAAGTATTTTTATATCTATATTTGAATATGTCAAAACGACTTCATATTGCAAGGAGAGCAATAAATTGGTTGGGTCATCAAACTTTCTTGCATGGAAGAAGAGGATAGATTTGATCCTCATGGAAAATGAAGTCATTGGTCATGTTAAGTGTTTAATTATCGAATTGTCGAAAGAATAAGCTCAAGCTCTACAAGATGAATATATCAAAAGAAGGAACAACCTCATACTATATGAGGGTGTCAGAAATAAGAGATCAACTCCAAGAGTTGGTAGAAATAATGTCTAACAAGGAAATGACTACCATAGTGCTTAATGCACTACTAGAGGAATAGGGCAACTTCACATCAAACATCTATGGGAAGAAGGAAGCTACTCCATTCAATGAAATATGGTCATTGTGAAAAATCGAAGAAACTAGGTTGATGGAAAAATCAATGTAGGATCAAGCAAGCAAGTTCAAGAATTTGTTGCCATGAATAGAAGAAAAACGGAAGTTGGGGAAGCTTGGTCATCAGAAAAACAAGAATAACATGTCAAAGTTTCAATGCTATGCTTGTCATTAATATGGGAACTACAAGAGAGATTGTCCAAAGCTCAAGAAGGACAACAACAAAAGAGGAAGGGAGGACTCCCATATCATTGAAGAAGTGGAAGAAGCTAAAAAGAAGAAACCGAACGAGGAAATAAAATATATCTAATATGATTGAGATAGTCTTCCTCACCTAGTTCTTTTCATGTTTATGTTTCACATTTTTTGTTGTAAATAAACATGATAGGATGCATCATGTTAGGAGATGGCATCATAGAAGCATATGATTGAAAGTAAGAGCTCATGACATCATCAAGAAGCATGAAAGATAGATGAAATAGAAGTCTATGGTTTTCACCAATAGAAGGATGTATCTCTTAGTAACCTCATTAGAAGCATAAGTAGTGCTTATGGAAAAAATGAATTCATCTAGTATAGAGCTCATCATACATCATTCAAAAAGGAGCATTTGCAGAATGAGGATAATGAAGATCCTTCATTGGAATCTTCATTAGAAGGTTCACCTACTAGAAGAAGTAAGTGTCTCACTGAGAATTCCACCTTGTATGGGATTCATGGAATGATACGATGTCAAAAGAAGTGAAGCAGGTCAAGGTGATTGAAGTTCTTTCAATCAAGGAAGTTGTTGAAGGAAGTCTAGATGACCAAAAGAAAAATTTGAGGTATGTATGCTTCTATTTGATAAAATTGAGTTATGTCATATAGTTGCAGATAGCATGGATAAATGCTCCACCTCATGATCATGATCAAAAGAAAGGAACTCCTCTTATGAAAGGATGCATGAAGGCATGGTTCACACATTGACTAGATGAAATCAATAATATGTCCTCAAATGAAATATGAGGTGGTTAACAAAGTTGAAGGAATTATGATTGGAAGTTCCTAGGAGGAAATGTGTGAATAAAGAAAGGAAGAGATCATGAAAAATGCAACTATGGATTCGGCAATCAACATCCAAGGACTAAAATATTTAACTATGCTATCTCCATGGGAAAGATATGAAGATCCTGATAAATTCTGAAAAAGAAACAGACCCTTCACGTTGTATATATTTTTGGAGATGTGTCGATATATATGCAGGGTGTTGCTGAAAACAAGGAGATGTCATGATGAAAGACCATCACAAAGGTATTTTTTATTTAATTTTCATTTTCTATTTTTGAACAATAGCTAGATGGGCTAATGCAGGGCTACCAAAGGAAGAGTTGTAGATGTCATCTATAACTGAAATTCATGTGGTAGGATGAAGATCATGAAGGAAACATGATGCGAAGAAGGTATCAAGATATGAAGGAAAGGTCAGATATGGACTAATGGATCACTTTCCAATGAAAAAAAGGATGACATGACTAACATGATTCATGAAAGTGATGTATGGTCGATGCCCTACGAAGAAGTCCCAAAAATATGAAGACTCCTGAATAAAGAAAAAGTAGTTCATGACATCTAAAGGAGGATCTCCTCAACCAACTCGTTGCCCCATGATCTCCACCTAAAGAGTTGTTGGAAGCAAGTCCCTAGTCATGAGGGAGCTTGGGTACATTCCTTTTATACAAATGGGTATATTCCTTCATTGGAATGGGCATATCCTCCCTAATTGAGAGGGAGAGATAGACACATCATTCTTGTCTTCACCTAGGAAGATAAATGGAGGATTGGTAAGCATCTGGAATCTGATACACTTTGAGGATGTGGTAGGGAATTCAAGATAATAGTAGTCGTAGATGATCAATATTCTTTGAGGACTAGGTATCCAAGGTAAGAATAATCTTGGTGGAACATACTCTGAGAGATCCTGGTTAGGGTATGTTCCGAGAGAGACAATGATGAGGATGTCTATAAATCATTGGCATCGCCAACATTATGCTCTAATATTGTGGAGATATAGAGATATTATTCAAGGCCTTGCTATGTAACAATGTTCGACAATATGATTTTATATAGATGGGTTACTAATCCGACTCTTCTTATGAGAATTTTCAGATTCAGAATGTCCAAGTACCTTGTATGGAGTATTGAATATGTAACTAGGTTCGGCCTTCATAATGATATATGTAATCGTGATTTTACGTATTTAATAAAAAGAGAAAAATAAGTTTATTATTTGTATTCTTGAGGCATGGCTTTCATGCTCAAGGGAAATTTATTTTTAGGTCAAGCAACCATTGAGTGCTTCTAGGTTTGTCATAAATTCAATTGAGTAATTTACATGTAATGAAGATCCATTTGGGAATGTTACATATTGTAAAGAGAATTTATTGAGTCAAAATAGAGTCAAAATACCATTCAAACCCTCGTCATGGCACAAATATCAAGTCAGCCTACATGAAGGGAAAAGTCAGCCTCAAGATAGCAATTCATACCCCTCACAAGCCTATAAATAAGAAGTAATTCGACCTCATTTGCACACTCACTCAAGAAAGTTCAATCTCCTCAACATAGAATCTAGAAAAGGACAATGAATAAGAATAAGATCAAGATCTATTTTCTTGGGCCTCTCTCTCTCTCTCTTTCGTTAGGATTTCTACTTTTTTTGGGGCTAGACGAAATTCTGAAGTTGTTGCATCAAAGTTGTGAAGTTGCAAGGACGAAGTTGTGAATTTGTTGAATCAAACCTGTGAAGTTGCAAGGTTGAAGTTGTGAAGCTGCAAGGTCAAATTTGTGAAGCTGCAAGGTCAAAGTTGTAAAGTTGCAAGGTTGAAGATGTGAAGCTGCAAGGTCGAAGTTGTGAAGCTACCTCTAGATCAAAGATGTGAAGCTGCTAGATCAAAGTTATTGAAGTTGCATCAAGGTCAGAGCTGTGAAGATGCTAGGTCGAAGTTGTTGAAGTCGCTAGGTCGAAGTTGCAAAAATTGTTGTTGGGGTCAAAGTTGTTGGAGAAGTTGTTAGAAGGTCGAAGTTTATTACTGGAAGTTGTGTAAGGAAAGCTCATTAAGAAGGAAGGATGACTTGGCCTTATAGGGTCCCTATCAAGGGTCATAGTTCTGGGAATTCATCAATTGAAATTCTATAAGAAGAGAAGGATTATGGTGGGTTTTCCTCTCAGTTGGAGAGATTTTGGCCCTAGATGATCACCTATATCTTGTGTCCTATTGTCTCATTGTTATTTATGATTTGGTTTATGTTTGGAGATAGATAACAATAATAATAATAAGAAATAAAAATTTAATCAAGTAAAGTAAAAATACATCACAAGTAGTTATTAAAGTAAGAGAAGTCACCTACACTTGTTGCCCCCTAGATTTCTCAATATTGAGCAGCATGTGGTCACCAAAAGTGTCAATATTAGATTCATATGGTACTATCCAAGGATTATTTGGAATATTACAGGATGATATCATGTTGATATAGGAAACTGAAGTAGACTTGTCGAGAAATGAAGGAGGAGGAAGCGAAAACGCTCCCATGAGAGAGGAATCCTTAAGCAGTCCAACCCTGACATGCTAATATGTGTCTAGGGTTTCCCCCATGAGAGGGATGCTTCCAATAACTTGAAAAATAGATGCAAAGAAAGTGATTTGATGAATGGCTATTATATTTCCTTTACGAGGAAAATAGTTCATTCAAAAATATGTCAAAACAACAGCAGCCATATCATAGACCCACGTATGACCCAGTAGAAGATTAAAATATAGTGGTACGTTGATAAGTTCAAATTCTATCGATACGGTTTTGCCACCTAATTCTACTTGTAGAGAATTCAAAATGCAACAAGCTTTTTAGCTTCTTCCATCAAAATCATTTAGAGTGATTGGTGACTGACTTAATTGGGGAGAACCAATGGCCTTCCAGCAAGACATGGACATAGTATAGGTTGAGTTTCCCTCGTTGTTAGGCCCCTATACTATTAGTGTAACCCATTATTGTTATTAGTACAACCCCCTTATTATATTGTTGTGCCCATGTAGTCCCCATATTGTTATCATTGTGCCCCATAGAAGCCCACTATTGTTATTATTGTTCCCTTACATTATTATTGTTATGTCGGCTCTGATTATATTATGACCCCTTAGACTTCTATATATAGAAAGGAGGTCTTGTTATTTGTATCATCTAAGAATTGTTCATTTGTTTAATGTCAAGGAGGTTGTATCCTCGAAGAGGCTTATTTATAAGGCGTTGATCTATCTTATCTCTCTTTTTGTGAGCTGGTTTCATAACATTTGGTATTAGAGCTTTGGATTCTAGGGTTTTGCTGCTCCAAATAGTTCATCATGGAATTTTTGCTATAACATGTTTTCTGCACCATTTCTGAAAAAAAAAAAAAAAAAAAAAAAAAAAAAAAAAAAAAAAAAACAAAAAAAAAAAACAAAAACAAAAAACAAAAAAAAAAAAAACAAAAAAACAAAAACAAAAAACAAAAAACAAAACAAAAAACAAAAAAAAAAAAAAAACAAAAAAAACAAAAACAAAAACAAAACAAACAAAAACAAAAAAACAAAAACAAAAACAACAACAACAAAGCAACAAACACAACACAAAAACAAAACAAACAACAAAAAACAAAAAAAAACAAAAAACAAAAAACAAAAAACAAAAAGCAAAAAACAAAACAAAACAAAAAAACAAAAAACAAAAACAAAAAAACAAAACAAAAAAACAAACAACAACAAAAAAAACAAACAACAACAAAAACAAACAAACAAACAAAAACAAAAAACCCCATTTGAGATGAATTCACATTAAACCTCGGGTCCAAATTTCAGAGCTTGTCTCACTATATTTTCGGAGATATGATCTGCGAAATATAGGGTTTTTCCAAGCTCCAGAATTTCAACTAAACCAGGTCATCGTGGGATTTTCGCTATAACTATTTCAATACAATGTTTTAGAAGCTAAACCAAAAACCCATTTGAGAAGAAATCGATCTGAACCTCGGCTCCAGTTTTTAGATCGTGTCTTGCTATATTTGCGGAGATATAGTCTGAGGAAGTTAGGGTTTTTGCAGACCCCTAAATTACATTCCAAATAGGTCACCTTGGGAAAATCGTCATAACTGTCTCTTTGACATCAGATTGAAATTTCGTAAGAATTTATGGAAAGAGGATGGACTTTAGTTTCTTGTGTATATTTTTTAGATCCAAAGGTCAAAACAGTGACACGTGGTACTTCATACAAATTTGCTCTTCTGAAAAGGTATATAATTAGGTCATCTTGGGAGATTGTGCATAACTCTTTCTTGGAGAATCCAGTTTTGATCAGACTGGTGGCATTGGAAAGAGGACACAGAGGGCTACTGCAGTTCGCAATTTCAAAACTGGAAGAGTCAAAATTATAGATTTATAGTCGTTTCAAGATCGAGCTCCTAAAATCAAGAAAAGACGATATGAGGAAGTTTGATGGTAAGGATCTGGTAAATATGATACTACATATGGAGCAATATTTTGATCTACGTGAGGTGCAACTGTTACAAAAGGTACGTATTGCAGCTTCATATATAGAACTGGATCAATTTTTATGGTATAAAGGGCTTTGTTCTCGTAAATCACTTGTAACGTGGTCAATTTTCATGGAGGAAATGATAGCACATTATGAGGATACAAAGCGAAACACCTTCTTTAGCCAATTGATAAATCTCAAACAAAAGTGCTCAATGGCAGAGCACATTGAGGACTTTCAAAAATTGAATATAATGGTAAATGATATTCCAGAGAAGCAAAGGATTGACATCTTCATAGGTACTTTAAAGGATAACATTCAACATGAGGTTCGTCTTTGGGAACCTGATTCATTGAAGAAGGAATTCAGGTGGGCAAGAAAAATTCAAAGCGAAATTATGGAAACAAGGAATCCCACCACTCATTACTATAATTATGGAAGTGTTTCTTCTCCTAGCCTTCCATAACCTACAAGGTTTACACCACAACAATTGGAAGAAAAAAGAGAAAAAGGGATTTGTTACAATTGTGATAAGCAAATGCACTAAAAGGTCATAAGTGTGCTGAGAAGAAATTATTTACATAGAGTAAATGAAGAGGAGGAGAAAAGGATAAGAAACATCAAAGAAGAGGATATACACCAAGACACCCCAAGAAAGAGAAATGAATCTGACCATATCTTGTAAAGCATTGGCACGAATTACCAATCCTCAAACTCCAGGATAGAAGGAATATCAAGAATGAGAAAGGTTCAAGAAGTGAAGAACATAAGAATAAGAATGAATTACCATATCTTGTAATGCATTGGCGGAATTACACCTCAAACTATAGATAGAAGGAATATCAAGAAGAAAATGTTCAAGAAGTAAAAGACACATGAGCATAGAAATGAATCGACCATATTTGTAAGATGGAGAATTACGCATCCAAACTCTCAGATAGAAGACAATTTAAGAGAAAAAGGTTCAAGCAGTGAAAGATCACATCGAGCATCAACAACAAGTTCTCTAACTTTTAAAGGATAACACCACTTTGGTGCAAAATCGAATGAAACAACAAGTAGATCAACATCGCAGTGAAAAAAGTTTTGATGTAGGTGAGTGGGTATTTTTACGGCTACATCTCAAGCAAGCTATTTATGCGAAGGAAATTTTGGAAATACTACATGCACTTAAGAAACGGCGACCTTACCCAATGGGAAGACATTTCAAGGTAAAAATGGATCATGATAGTCTTAAATACTTTTTAGAACAAATATTATTTTTAGAAGAACAAAAAAAATGGGTCACAAATATGTTGGGTTATGACTTTGACATCATCTATAGAAAAGGGAAGAAATTTTTTGTTGCAGATGCACTATGAAGAAAGGACGCGAATGTGGAAGCATTGTTTTGTGCTATTTCTATTATCCAACGAAATTGGATAAACGAAGCAAGGGATGAATGGAAAGAGGACGAAGAAGTGTGGCCACTCATTCAAAAGTTGCAGAAGATCCCAATTCAAACAATATTGCCAAAACTTGAAGAGGAAGGAAAAATCATATTGGAACCTAGAGCAGTCATAGAAACAGAATCCGACAGCTACGAATTCGATCAATTTCAAAGTATTGTAGTCCACTCTAAATGTTTCTCTATTACTATTGCACACAACTTTTATATAGGCCAGTGATTTTTGTCATGAAGCTGTTGATGGCAACTGTGAGATAACAACAGCCATGGCTTACAAACACCTCGCAAGACTCATATTTTCTGGAAATGTGAGCTAAATCTAAGATAAAGGGAATATTCATATGCATTATTTGCTCTCATTGAAAATAAAATTGATGTAGGTGATTAATCTAAGACAAGAAATTGTGCTTGAGAAAGATTGAATTATAGTAACAATAGTACACTTAGCTTGTTACCATTGCTACATTTATATAGAGGTGCCTTTTGCTATGTTACCAAGGTTCGGATACGGATCCGGATCCGGATTCGCTAGTTTTTATAAAATCCAAGATCCGGATACAGCAAGGATACGTCACGTACAAATAAAAAAATATTATTTTAAAAACACTTTAGAACTAAAAAATCAAATACTCCATCAAAAACTTTTAGAACACTGAATGATAAATATGAAGATTGAAACACTGAAATAATGCATCCTCCCTTATACAAAGTAATAAAAAGAATCTTAATATCATAAATAATCTATAAGTTACCTTACTAGTAGTGCATATAAAGTTCAAATTATAATATATTAATAATTATCA
>APFE031272854.1:19501-55300 GCA_000404065.3 Pinus taeda | reverse complement strand
AATAAAAATTAAAATACACCTCATTTAAGTTTTAACACACCACTACAATATGAATATCTTCCTGAATGGTAGAACACTCGGTGCAATAAAGCAATTATTATTAATATTTCTAATAATAAAATATTAGGACATAGAAATACCATGTTTTGTATTCATATATAATCTTTCCCATATTAATATATGATACCATATTAAATTAATGTATATATATTCTATTAAAATAAAAATATACATATTTTATTCTATTAAATTCTACATACATATATAAATATTAAATAAACATACATACTAATAAATTCTATTAAAATAAAAATATACAAGCTTTATTCTTTGAACTTAAACTTATAAAACATTTTAAAAACTTTTGTTATTTAGCTTCTAATGATCAATTTTTTTAACTTCCACGCATTCTCTTTTGTAATATAACATATGTATATAACAAATTAAAAATTTATCAGATTCGGCCTTTGTATATATGTAATATGTGTACAAAAAATTACCAGATTCGGTATTTGTATATAATATATACGTATATAAAACATTTCGGGCAGCGGACATAAATCGGCGAAATTTTCGAGCATAGTGCATACATTTTACTGTATATTTCTTTACTTTTATAATAAAATACGATGAAAAGGAACTCTAGTTTCCGCTTCAATTTTCCGCTGGTTGTGAGGTGGTTCATGGGTAATATAGGGGAAATATCTTTGCAGGGGCAGTCTCCGTGCATGCATTGGCATTATCTATCTGTCTGCAATTTGTAAACTTTCAGGAGTTACCAGTATCATGTCTCGGGCTCTTTCAACAGCAGCTCCATTCTTTGGCTCTCTTGCTAGAGTTGGTTGCAATCTGTTTGAACTTTGAACAATATAACATCGCACTTTGTATCAAGCCCCCTTCTGAACAGTGAATAACGCCAAACCCAACGTTGAACTCCACCTGTCGTATTTCATCCATATTTCTCCGTATCAGGATCTGGATCCGGATTAGATTCGAGGATTCATGGATCTTGGCCCCCCTGCTACCGGATCTGGTAACATCGTGTTCCATTATTATTTTTTATCATCTCATGTTTCTAAGTTAGCATGCTTCTATTAGATTAGTTCATTACACCTATGTCACGTAAAGATCGAGTTGAGTGGGTTTTACATTTGATTTCCTCTATAATCAACAACTAAATTTATCTGTTTTCCCTATGTAGGTTGGATGATGAAACGACACACTCAGAAATAGGGGCAATGTAACAACAACACTCCCAAGAGGAAGAGGATGAAAATAACATTTGCTTAATTTAATTCAATGGCTGGAGTTGCAGGTAGCTTTGTTACCAGGGACAAACCCCAATGTGGGGAAACCCTTTCATCAATTCTTCTTATTATTCTTCAAAAGTTCAGCAAAGAGGGAGAGTACAATATGCAATATTCACTTGTCCAATCAAAGTGAAATCTGTCCAAAAAAAAAGCAGCCACAGAAAGCCCTAATAAAAAAGTCAATGCTAGTCAACAAGGCAAATTTTGACCTCCAAAATAGCTCAATCAAACCCAATCAACTCGCCCTCCAATAGTCATCCGAATCAGCCCAAAACAATGCAACTCAATCAAACTTGGTCAATGTAGGTCAATGTTGCAGTCAACACTTCTCAAATAGTATGGATTGCCTCAATTTCTATGTCTAGAAATGCAGCCTGCCCAAACATAAATTATCCCACCAAAATCGCAGTCAAACAAGGTCAACGTTGTTGGTCAAACTTACTTGAAATTTGGTCAATGCTAAAACAGAAAAATGTATTCTTCGCACGTGTGGAGAGAGAGAGGAGCTTACAAATCCGTACCTAATCAGATGAGCAGAGAGAGATGTGTGTGAGAAGATGAGTGATGTCCAAATGAGGTAAAGGAACCTTCTATTCATGTGCAAACGTTGAGGATGAATAGATGTGATTGTTGGGCTTCTGAGCCTACATTTGTTTGTTGTTCGACCTTAACAATTTGTCCATAAAGAAAATAAATTCATAATTCCATTTGTACATGTCACAATGAGATGATCTTTAGATCAATCCCACACCTCTCGGAGAGACGAATCCAATAAAAATATCAGTTGCATCGTATGTGTTGTCCAAGGTGGATTTTGGCCCTAGTTTCCAAATTTAACACTCCCTCTCAACTAGGAAGAACTCCACTTGCCAAACCATCTGACAATTAGTACCATCCTTGCTTTGCTTTGCTCTACTCTGTTGAATAATGAAGAAAAAATGATTGAGAATGTATCATGCCATTCTCCACTGACCTGAAGTCAGTCTCCCATAAGCAAGAGTGTATCATACTACTCTCCATTGATCCGAAGTCAGTTTCCATTGATCCTAGATCAATATCAAACATCCTTGCATAGGGAGTACGGTAGTACACGATGCGTCCATCGGTAGTACACAATGCGTCCATCGGTAGTACATGATGCGTCCATCGGTAGTACTATGGTCTTTATCCTCATTTCCCTACTCATTGGCGAGATGAGAGGTACTTCCCATGAGTCCCAGACTGCATGGGTAGGATGTATCGGCAGGATAAGGTGAACCACTCATCCTCCTCATATGCCATAGGAGAAGGTGAACCACTCATCCTATGCATATCTCAACATGGGGTATCACAGGGGAAGGTGAACCACTCACCCTGTATCAAGCGTACCACTAGGGGAAGGTGAACAACTCACCCTATGGTCGCTCATAGCTCCAAGAAATACCCCAAGGTGACATCATGACTTATCTCTACATTCATGGCTTCTTTGTTTGTTTCTCTCTACAACAAAGATTTCTATATTATTTTAACAACTTGCTTTGTAACATCAATTTCCTAAGTGTCAAAGCTTCCCATTCTTTATTAATAGCCAAATTATGTGAAGCTTCTTTCTACTCAATTTTTTGCATTGTGAGAAAACTAATTCTAAAGCATGTCCCATTTGTAGTAATATTACTCTCAATGCAGGCATTCTTTTATGTTAAGTTGTAGTCCTGATAACCTTCATAATGTTTTTTCCATTTTCCACTCAGATTGTACCTAATCCAAAATTTCAAAAGCTTTTGGAATATATATTTCCCCCCAAGGAAAACCTTGCAGGGGAACCTAAAGGATGCTTCCTCACAT
Organism: Pinus taeda; assembly: GCA_000404065.3. Taxonomy (NCBI): domain Eukaryota; kingdom Viridiplantae; phylum Streptophyta; class Pinopsida; order Pinales; family Pinaceae; genus Pinus; species Pinus taeda. The sequence goes on along the minus strand of APFE031272854.1, from coordinate 52,166 downwards.
TTGTGGATAGTATCCCTAGTAAACATGTTCGCATAAACTAGCGTGCTTCACCTAGGGGGATTTGAACTAGACACCTTTAAGGATAGAACTAGCCATATGCTTTTGGAAGATATGGGGCATGTTTGGCACAAGAGCCTAAAATGTGTCAATTTTTAAAGCCTTAGGTGACTGTTGTCTTATGCTTCTCTTAATTGAATAAATCATATCTGAATTTATTTCACCTCAAAAATAAATATTTCTGAACATGGAACAATCACACATATAGCTTAAAAATGAACAACGATAGCATAAAAATGATACATATCTATAATCACACTCTCAAATCAAATATTATTTTTCCAAGCTTACAAGGAAACCTCCACAAGCTGTCAAACTAACAGTTGTATGATATACACAAAATATCATATTTGCACTTACTGATATCCTTAATCCTAGCAACCACCTTATCTCAACAATGAAGTGTACCACTAAAATTAGATCAAACCTAACTCATATTTCAGTTAGATTTCTAAGACCAAGAGAATATGGAAAATTTGACTTTCACTATTATTTACTTAAGTGAAATTACAAGATGGTATTGTTTCACACTTTTCTAACTGATCACTAGAAATTGTCTAAAACGACCTCTTGCACATTCACACGAAATCTGTTGTGCAAGAACCTCCTGCTCGAGCTATGTTTCTCAAAACTCCCTCTTAGCAAGGAAGGAATTTTGCACCAATCTGAGTCTGCCTGTGAGTGTTTTAAACTTCCCTTTTGCCAAGTGCTTGGTTATAATATTTACATGGAATACTTTGAAAAGAAGGCTCTAAGTTCTTATCCTTTGAAACCAGGCTGGTGGAAGCGTTTTGTAGATGACACCAATATAAAATGGACCCATGGTAAAGCGGAGCTCGATAAGTTTTTCACTCACTTAAATTCGATCTCTCCAGATATAAAGTTTACAATGGAACTCGAGGATAACAAGAGCATTCCGTTCTTAGACGTCCTAATCCTAAGAAAAGAAGATGGCTCTCTAGGCCACAAGGTCTTCAGGAAATCAACCCATACCGAGAGTTACCTCCATGCCGATTCCCATCATCACCTTGCACAAAAGACCGGTGTTCTCAACACGCTTGCCATCAAAGCCCTTCGAATCTCCGACTCAGAGCACCTAGAAGAAGAGAAGAATCACCTAATCCTAACTTTTAAAAGTATAGGCTACAAAGATCATGAAATTAATAAGGCCATAAAGAAAGCTGAAAGGAAGTTGTTGTCCCCTGAGCCTAAGGCTCAAGATCAGCCAAAATGTGGTACTGTTTTTCTTCCGTATATCCATGGAGTTACGGACAAAATCGCCAAAGTCCTAAAAAAGAAAAACATTATCACTCATTTCTCTGCCCCTGGTACTATCAGACAAAATTTGAGGTCTGTTAAAGATGATATAGACAAGCAGCAGCTTAAAGGAGTTTATAAAATAGAATGTTCCTGTGGAAAGTGCTACATTGGTGAAACGGGTCGTTCCCTCCAAACAAGACTCAAAGAACATGGCGCGGATATTAAGAACGAAAGATCGCGTACTTCAGCCCTTGCAGAGCACTCCTTAAAGACGAAACACCAGATCTGTCTGGAAAATGCATCAATTATTGCAAGGGAAGAGCAATATCAGAGACGAAAGATCAGAGAAGCCCTTGAGATCATCAAACACCCTCATAATCTGAACAGAGATAATGGCGTGGAGATTAGCGGGAGCTGGCTGCCATTGATCAAGGAAATAAAAAGCGCAAGAACTTCCCCTGGTAATAGGTAATGGCCTCAAGCAGGTAAGTTTCCCTCCCTCTCCTTTCTTATGTCTTTTGTCTTTAGGTCTAGGTGTTGGTTTTGGTGTTAATTTATAGACCTAGGTAAATTTCCTTTTGGTTTTTCTCCCTAGGTTAAAATCTTTTTCCTTCCTTTTAGAATTCCTTCCCTAGGTTTTTCATTAATAACCTTTAGAATTAATTCATTTATTAAATCAATTTTGATAATAATATTAAAAAGAATTATTATGAATAATATTATAAATAATATAATTAATATAAAATAAATAATTAAAATATTATTTAGTCATAACTAATTATATATTAATAATAATTTAATTAAAATACTTATGGAATTATTTTATAATTTAAATAATAACTATTAATTAATATAAGTAAATAACTATAATAAATAAATTAATTTAATCTTTGTAATTATATTATTATCAATATTATTATTAATATTATTTAACTATATAATTAATAAATATATTCTAATATAATTAATTATATTAATACTAATTAATATATTTTATTAAATTATCTTATTTTTAATATTAATAATATATTAATAATATTATTTATAATAAAATAATAATAATTTTATTAAAGTTCCCTAGGTTATAATCTATTTCTTTTTAGTTCTTCCCTAGATTAATATATTAATTAAATTTAAATTAATCAATATATTATAAATAATAAGAATATTATAAAATTTAATATAATTAATAATAATTAGTATTAATAATATATTAATAATACTTTAATTAATATATGTAAGACTAAATAATTTATTCAATAACAATAATGAAATAATCAATTTAATTAAATAATAACAATAATTAATAGTATTAATATAACTATTATTAATTAATTAATATAATAATATTAATATTAATATAATCATTTTCAAATTCAAGAATCAATGAGTATAACAAATTTGAAAGTAAATTCTTTAGATTAATATTCAAAATAAAAATAAAAATGAAAATCTAAAAGCGTTTTAACATTATATAAAAATTAAAAATTAAAACATATTAATAAAAATTTCAAAATAAATTAAAATAATAGAAATCATTATTAACCCAGCCGACTTGTGTGGTTCTCCAAAATCTTCCATCCTCTATCTATTTATTTCCTCTCCGCTGCTCTTCTGTCATCATCATTCTCTCATCCTGAAGATGGATCCCACTTGGGATTCGAAACGTCGATTCAAAAATAATGAAACTGTGGATTCTCCGGTTAATTATTCAAAAGATTCAAGCCACAGAAATCTGAAATCCATTAATAATGTGCTTATCTATGGATACATGCTAGAGCATCACTACTGCCTTTGGAATCTTATCTTGTATAAAGTGATATTTGATCTCTATGTGCTTGGACTCATCAGGAAACACTAGATTATTAGAGAGTTTGACAACTCTAATTATATCAGTAGATCATCATTGGGTCCAACTCTTGATTTTGATTAAAGTCAAATGGCTATTGATTTTTTAGTAGCATCAAGAGGTATTCTCGCATGCCAGGAGGCCATCTAAATTAGCCTAGAAAAATTATGGAAATTAAAATAATTTTTATTTTATTTTTAGGCTTCATGTAGGCTCAAAAGGAATAAGTTGGCCCCATGAAAGGGTGTGTCCTCTGGGGTAAATGCACCCATTTTACTTGTATATATACATATGTGTGACACTTCATTTGCCTCATTCACTCATCATCTCTCTTATATAGAATACACTCGTGGGAGAAAACAATGATGGAATGGCTAAACTCTGGACTTCCTTTTTAGCATGGATTTCTAGACATTTTATTGGAAACCTTGCTGAAGAAGAATTTCTCCTAGAAGAAGAGTTGATGAGTTTTCTCCCAAGTTTGGACTTCCCAGGAAAATGTGTTGTCTCTATTGTGCATGGTTGTCTCTTTATGATTTTATTTGTTTCTACTGGTTTTGTTACATCACTGTTGAGATTTTCTGTATATAATTGCTTAATGATATCAATGGCATAAGAAGAATTAATTGAAGATAATTAGAAGTGATTATCAAATCAGGAAATTGGTTTCTATTGTGTTTATTGTGGAAAAATCAACAATGTGTTGTCAGCTCACTGCACTAGTTGCCATATGCGCTTTCTCTCTTGAGCTAAGTGCCACAAAAGTTTGCTACCTCTTGAACCAGGATATCATCGTTGATCCCAAACTAAAGTAAAACCCTAAGGTGCTCTTCTTGTCTACTGCGTTGTCTGCCTAGTCTATGTATGTATACCTTTGCAACTTCTTCTCACCATCTCCATACCTTTGCAACTTCATCTCACAATCTCCAAAATATCATAGGCTATACTCCACTATGCTTTTGAAATACTCTAACACATGTTTTAATACGATCTAGTGCTCTTGCCTTGGCTTCATGAATTGACTCAATGTGTTCACTGGAAAACATGTATTTGGTTTGTTGTTGACCAAATACATCAAGGAGCCTATCAACTACCTGTATAACATGGAGTCCATCAATTTTGAATTTGAAGATGTCACATTTTTAAGATTGGTGATCATGGGTGTGGCCCAAGGTTTGTGATCCTCCATACAAATACTCTTCAGGATCTTAATTGAATACTTACCTTGCCCAAGGAATGTCTCCCCTGATTTTTTCCAAGCCTTTAAACCTAAGAAGTAATGCATCATGCTGATGTCCTTCATCTTGAACTCAAGTGTCATATCTGCTTTTCACCTTGCAATGAGCTTCTCTGCACTTGTCAAAAACAAGTCATTTACATATAACACCATAATAAGCATATCACTCCCCACAAGTATATAATATAAGGTAGGATCTATTTCACTTTTAGTGAAGTTTATACTTAGCAAATGTCCCACCAATCCTGGAATACGATTCTCTTTGTACATGCTTGAGTCCAAACAAGACTTTCTTAATCTTGCAAACATGGGACTCCTTACCATTTACTTCAAAATCCCTGAGGATGCTCTATGTATACTTATTCGTCAATCATCCAATTAAGTAAAACTATCTTCACATCCATCTAATTTATCCTCCATCCAATGATTGAAACTATAGGCAAATATTCCAATGGAAGTGTGGAGCAAAAGTTTCCTCATAGTCCACTCCCTCCTTCTATGAGAACCCTCTTGTTATGAACCTCTCTTTGAACTTCTCACCGTTGCCATCTGCAACATGCTTGATTTTGTAGAGCCACATGGAAATCACAATTGATTTCCCCTTTGGTCTTGACATTATGTTCCAAACATCACTCTTCATGGTGAAAGTGTACTTGTCTAACATGGCATGTCGCCATACCTGAGGTGTTGTTGCCTCTTGAAAACTAGAAGGCTCAAAATCAATGATGTTGCTCATCAATGCCATGTAAGTAGGAAACTTCTTTGGAGGCATGCTCTCCCTAAATTTTCTCGTAGGAGCCCCTGCATACTCATGAGCATCCCGCAATGTTTGCGTGAACCATTGAGGTCCCTTGACATAATTGGAAGGGGCTAATGTCTCCTTCTCCTCACTTGAATATTGTTGTCCTAAACTGAAAACTGGTGGTGTCTTCGGTGACCTTGGCTTAACCTTCTAAGCTTCTTGCTCTTCCCCCTGTATCACTTGAATGGGCTCATGCGATTTCCTAGATGCAAAGTCTTCCTCAAATTTTAAATTCTTACTTTGTTAATTTTAGGTATGTTCTATGCTTAGAGCAATTTATTTCAATTTTCACAGTTAGCTCAATAGCTTTTCCAAATTAGCAATCACATCAGCATTAAAATAAACTGCAGATAGAACATAAACAAAAATCACAGAAGACAAGCCAGGACAAGAGGACACAAGATGTGGTGCTAGGAAGGGACAAACCCTAAAGTGGGGAAACCCTTGATCAATTATTCTTTTATGTTCATCAATAGTTCACCAGAGAGAGAGAAAGAGATAGTACATTTACAATAGAAGTCAACACTTTGACTTATCTAGATAAGAGCATAGATCATCTCTAAGAAGATGATACATGAGATCAGTTGAAGACATGCAGCTTTAACTGATTCTCTAAGGTGACTCCTTCACCTATCATTTTGTTGCGTCCCGTCATCATGCTGCACCTCACCGTGCTGCACAATGGTGCACCCATCATCACAATGTTGGACCTCATGACCATGTTGTACACATCATACTGCAGCACCATTGTTGTACCATGATCTTGCCATGTTGTCCATGCTTGCTGTTGTTCCATGTACCTTTGCTGCCATGTCACAGTTGTCCCAGACTCCCATGCATCTATACAACACTATGTACCTTGTTGTCCTATTTACTTTATTGCACTAGTTAGCAGTTGTCCCACTTGTGCCACTGTTGCACAATTGTCATAACTTTCCTATGTCATTTGGTTGTCCCATCAAAGTTATCATCCCAACATTTTTTTGTCCCATTGTCCTATTTGTTAGTGACATTGCAACTCCTATGTGGTTGTATCCAACATCTTTGTACTGTTGTTTATGGACAAAATTTGATCATTGGTTAGTGCACCCTCCTGTAACCTACAACAATCCAATGATCAACCCATAACTCGCCTTGAATTATGCAGCAGCCATTTCTTTACAAGGTAGGTGACCTCGCTGGTTGAGGAGACACCTACAACTCCATGTAGAGGGATGTTTTGACCTCCCTTCTCCTTCGTTGAAGTAGGCCTTGGATTGCTGCCTTCTAGCCCAACTCTTAGGCACTCCTAACAGCAGCTCAATCCTCCAAAATACCCATGACTGCACTGTGGCTAGGACCTATTAGGGCAGCGAATATCCTTATCTTGACCGCGACTAGGTTACCCTTGAGATAACGTAGGTTAGGGATGCCTTAGGATAATGTTAGGGCTGCCTCCCATCTGTGTCTAGGGCTACCTTCTATCTGCATCTAGGGAAACCTCCTTTCCTTCAACATCTAGGGCTTCCACTCCTAGATTTCTCTTCCACTAAAACCCAAGAATAGTGGAGAGAAATCAAGACAGAAGTGTGTGTGAGAAATGACTCTCAAGTCATCTCCTTTTATACTAAAATGTTGAACACATGTGGGGTTTATTTGGTTGTTGGCCGACCTTGACGAATTGTCTTATAACACAAATAATTTCATAACTCCATGAATACTTATCAGAATCAGATGATCTTTAGATCAATCCTACACCTCTCAATGAGAGGGATCCAAGAAAAATATCAACTGCCATAAATAAGATGACCCACATGGAGTTTGGTGCTTGTTTACAATTTTAACACTCCCTCTCAACGAGAGAGAACTCCATCCATTGATCCATATGTCTGATTGTACTATCTCTACCATCAATGCCCTGCTCTACTTCGCTGAGCTTTGCTCTGTTGAACCATGAAGAAGAAGAATTGATCAAGAATGTCTCATACCATTCTCTACTGACTCGAAGTCAGTTTTATTGATCCCATATCAATATCACAAAAGAGAGTCTCAAACCACTCATATCGATCCCAAATCAATTTCATTGATCCAAGATCACTGGAGGTCATCCTAGCATAGGGAGTACGATAGATACAATGATGCATCCATTGATAGTACTACCATGGTTCGTAACCCCATTTCCGTGCTCATTGGCTAGATGAGAGGTACTTCTCATGAGTCCCAGACTACATGGGTAGGATTCTCTGATAGGAGATCCATTTATCCTGTCTCTAAGTCACCTCGGGGTATCACAGGGGAAGGCTGAGCCATTCACCCTATACACATCACACCATTAGGGGAGTGTGAGTCACCCTATGGTCGCTTGTTGCTCCAAGCAGTACCCCAAGCCCCTTGGAGCTCCCAGAGCTGAATGCATGCATCATGCAAGACCTTTATAAGAAGGTCTCTCAATGACTCCAAGTCATCCGGGAAAGTCACAAATTTGACCTTTCCATAGGGCTTTGACAGAATGTCTGTGATATGTACATTAGTCTCAATGCGATAGTGCCTCCTTGCTCATCGACGTATTATATCCCAGATAAGGTAGTATCCGATGTCTATATGTTGGAGCAATCATAGAATACAGGATTCCTCAACAATCGAATCCCCCCTTGGTTGACACAGAGGATCTCGATGGTATGCATCATGTGTACAAACAACTTGTTGAAGAGCTTCCATAAAAATGTAGCTTCACACAAGATCATACTCGTAGTTATGTATTCGGTCTCTGGTAGTGTATCTCAATCCATGAGAGATTGTCCCCTGAAGATATCTCGAAAAATTCTTGGCACTAATCTAGTGAGGCTCAACCATATATGAGATCATCATGTTAACTGCAAAACATATATCCGGGCAGGAGTTCACCAAGAACATCAATGCTAGTATTAGTTTGTGAAACTCAGAGGCATTTCCCAAAACAGGTCCAGTATCCCTACCACATAACTTCTGAAAGATAAGTTCCATGGAGGTGGTCTCAAGCTTGTTGTTCACTATTCCAATCGGAATCTAACTCCCTCTTACTTCTGAAAATGAGAGGGTATACACCTGATAGAAATAGGTTGTCCTCAGAAGGTACTGGTATGAGAGGATTATCATCCACAACCTTTGAGAAATGGTTTGGATCAGCTTCACTCCTAGTGAGTCTTAGCTTCAGTAGACAACTATAAATCCTCTCATACTATGCCCAAGGTGTTTTGCTTCAAGCCATAGAGGGCTTTCTTCCACCTGCATAGATGAGATTCTCGATTATGAATCTCAAACCCCTCGAGTTGTTCTAAACTTGTGGACCTTCTACATGAGGGGAATGGTCTCCTCATAATATTTTCCTTCGGTGATCTCAAACATGTACCTTCATGCTCCTTTTGAATTCAGGCATTCCTATCACCATCTAACTCACGTCGGGTAGGGTCCTGTGATAAGTAGACCTGCAGTGGAATAGATGAGATGTGATAACTGACATGATCCTCAGTGGACCTCCTGCAATTTGATACAACCCTGAACTCAAAAGCATCTGTGAAAAATTCCATTTTCAAATACGTACCTTCCCATTGATGAAGGCCACCCTGAAATGTTTGACTTCCATTTCCGAAAGAGTCACCGGGTTCTTCTTGCGTTCAAGGATAGAAAAGAGATTCTTGTAAATGAATCCAGTTACCCTCATTCAATTGAGGGGTAATATTCCCTACACCCTTTTCGGGATAGGTGGCATCGACTCCAAGTATAATCCCACGAATTTCCATCTCTACTAAATTAGAGAGAGCACCCTCCTATCCAATGAAGTGCCTTGAAGCACTACAATCAATAAGCCAGATTCCCAAAGAATCTAAAGGAGAGGGCTAATACAAGATAAATCTTCTTTATCTTATCAGAAACAACATTTGATTCTTCATACCTGGGGTTCTTTGCTTTCTTGAAGAGTCGATCATTTCCTTGATGACCTGCATTACCTGTCATTCCCTTGATCATTGAAGATGTCCCTCGAATGATTGTTATCTTCATCAAGAGACGTGTCCTTCCCATTTGGACACTCCTTTGCATAATGGCCAAACTTATTACAAACAAGGCATTTGTCTATCTTTCCACCCTTAGATCCATACTTCCCAATGAACTGGACTTTAGGTAGGCCATTAGAAGCTTTTGCTATGCCATTTTGATAATGTTCTCTGGTTCGACTTCACCCTTGGCGAATTTGAAGAGGAATGAGGAATTCATTGATCCTTTTGTCTTTCCCAACTGTCTTCGGTGATTGCTCTTTCACTCTAGCTTGGGCATTGTCTTTACCTCACCTCTGATACCATGTTAATTTTAGGTATGTTCTATGCTTAGAGCAATTTATTTCAATTTTCACAATTAGATCAATATCTTTTCTAGATTAGCAATCACATCAGCATTAAAATAAACTGTAAATAGAACATAAAAATAAATTGCAGAAGACAAGAGGACACAAGATGTGGCGCTAGCCAGGGACAAACCCCAATGTGGGGGAACCCTTAATCAATTCTTCTTTTATGTTATTTAATAGTTCAGCAGAGAGAGAGAGAGAGATCGTACATTTACAACAGAAGTCAAAACTTTGACTTATCTAGATAAGAGCATAGATCATCTCTAAGAAGATGATACATGAGATCAGTTGAAGACATGTTGCTTCAACTAATTCTCCAAGATGACTCCACCTATCAGTTTTTTGCATCCCATCATCATGTTGCACCATGTTGCACCCATCATCACAATGTTGGACCTCATGACCATGCTATACACATCATACTACTGCACTGTTGTCCCATATGTCATAACCATGTTTTCATACAACATGTCTCATGTGCTTGAAGCATAATGCTTGCCACTGTTATTTATGTTGTCCATGCTGCACCATGCTTGTTTTTGTCCCATGTACCTTTGCCGCCATGTCACAACTGTCCCATGTATCTTTACAGCACTATGTACCTTGTTGTCCCATGCATCTATACAGCACTATGTACCTTTATGTCCTATTTACTTTGCTGCACTAGTTAGCAATTGTCCCACTTGTGCCACTGCTGCATAATTGTCATAGTTGTCCTATATCATTGGGCTGTCCCATCAAAGGTCTTAAACTTATCTCTGAAGGATCAACCTCTTCTGCTCTCAATAAGTTGGGATCCCTATTCCGCCCCATTCAAAAAAAAAAATAAGTGCCTAAGAATGGTCTTATTTAAAAGAAAGAAATAAAGGGTGAAAGAAGAGAAAGGCTTCCTGTGCAGGGAGGTGAAGCAAGCGACATCACTGGACTACTGTCTAGGCTCGTCGACAGCTAAGCAATGCTTGTGTTCCTAAAGTGACTTTGCCAGGGTATTGTCCAGGCCTACTAGTAGTGGAGAAACACTAGAGATGTAAAGCTCATACTTTGATTATTTTCAACTCATCCTGTTATATTACCCTTATTCGCGTCGAAAGGATCGTGAGATGGCTTGCTTCATGATGTGTTATGTCGAATCATGAAATTAAGGAAACTGTATCTTTAACCAGGTAGATTGGGGAGATAAATTAATTCGTTGATTGAATCAACACTTCCTAGAGAATTGAGACATCGTGCATAAATGAAACTGTATCAGAGAAGTCGGGGTTCTCCCAATGTATTGCTAAGTGTTGTCACTACGACAATGACCCTCCAAAATTGTTTCCTAACTCAATTTCTCAGCTTACATGAACCGTCGTTTCAAGTCCCTTAGTGTCATCACATTGATTGATTTTTTATTCTTATGTTTTCTCTAAGTGTTTATGTTATCTTACCCTTGGTTAGGTGAACTCATAGCTTTTCTTGATTTAGAAACTAGCCTTATTTGCCACACAAAAGCAAAAAAAAGCACATTTAAGGTAAAAGTGCACTTCAAGATGATGAAGACTTGCTCATGTGGAGCGCACTCCTTCGGGCTGAACAACTGCACGCTAGTGGGGTGCCTTCCTTCATGCTCAGTTGTGCGCCATCCTTGAGCGCATTCCCTCTGCACGAAGACATGCACCCTTCTAGAACTCATGCATGCACTTTCTTGTTGCATGTGGGCACACTCCTAGAAAATAGGAGCCCACTTCATTTCTCATAACTAAGTCATTCACTTGTCAACAAGTGGCGAGCATGCATGAGATGGATTTGCATGTAATCTTTTTTAAATCGCCCAATTAATCAGTCTTTCTCATAATCATTCTCATCTGGGTTGGGTTCACATCTTTGGATCATGAAACTCTTCGTTGATCTTCATCCCAAGTAAGTTTTGCATGTCGATTCTATTGGTTGCCTTTTATGTTTTTGCTATGGATCGTGCTTTTCTTGCTAGCGTTTCTTTTCTTTCCTTTTTAGTGTTAATTTGTTGTCACAGGCTGTGACTATTTATTCCTTAACTCTTCACTTTCTAATCATGATTGCGACAACACCGATAAAAACTTGTAGATCTTTCCTCTCTGCATTTTTATCATGCAATCTTGTTGTGGTACTTGTCCTTGAACCATTCTATGACAAAGTGCTCTTCTGGAAGCTGAAGCCCTGACTAACTCAGAAAACGGCACCCATAACAGACAAGTTCTCCTCAAGAGTGCACTCCTTCATCATGAAAAACTACGCCCTCCTTAAGGGCATGAGTACACCCTGAACGCTTGAAAGTTTTCCATTTGTCCCTTCAACATGTGCCATTGCACCCTCCCTGTCCTCTTGAGCGCATGAACGCACCTTAAAGGAATGAAGGCCCGAAGCTTCACTCCTTCATCTCTTTGGAGTGTGCCCTTGAGTGCACCTTGAAGGCCCGAATGAACCTCCTTCATGCTTTGTCAGTGTGCCCCACACCCTTGATGTTTTCTCCCTCTTTCTTAAGCGCATGAGTGCACTTCAAACTCTCAAATGACCATTGAACTCCCTTCACGGTTTGAAAGTGCATCCTCATTATTTCATGCAGATTTCTTTCCCATGCAAGTAAAAATGTGTCGTCATTAATAGGCTTACATTCTCAGTTCCGTTTGTTGGTTCTTTGAATATGATTTGCTAAGCTATTGCTTGTAATAGGTAGAATATTTTATAAAGCTAATCCTTGTTGCCATGATTGTGCTTCCACATACAGGTGTTCGAGCTGCAAGTATTGTTAATCTTTCATCATCTATTGGAACTATGCCTCCTGCTACACATCAGGTAGCCTCCAAAGAAGCTTTAGAGGCAAGCATTGAAGGATTAATTGAAGTTACAAAGCCTCCCATTCCCATATATGCAAATACACAGTGCTTCATATATAAATCTATTGAGGTCACATGGAATGACATCAAAGACACATTCATGCAGAAAAAGTTTCCTGAAAAATTGGAAAATCTTGAAGTATACATCAATATCAAGCGGTCCAGGATGCATAGGATCGCATGCAGATTCCCAGTCATCCCTTGTGTAGAAGTGATTGAGTGGATTCTCACACACATGGATGATTCTCATCTTGTGCTTCATAGTGAAAGTGTTGGTTAACTTGCCACCTATTATGGAGAAGAGATGTAGACTTATTATAAGATGAAAAGGCCCACAAAATATGTCAATAACAACTTTTACACCAGATGGGCCGATCTTGACACAAGTGACATCATTAAATCTTGGTGTCGAGAGCTTGCTAAGTTCCAACATTGCCGATCCGCAATTTACCCGGCCATGATTCTCAGGGATGTATATGAATACCTCATTGTGATCTGTTGTCAGTGGCATGGGCGAAAGAACGCTGAGATATTTGAGGAGAATTGGATATATATGCTCAATATGGTGGTTACACGTGGTACAGTCTTCAATTGGGCATGTGTTGTCGGCGGCATGGGCGGAAGAATGCTGAGATATTTGAGAATAAAGACTTCAGTAACAAACAGAATTACATAATATTTTATTAACAATTGAATGATGATTACATTTTTGTGAGAGGCCCTATCTATATACCACCTTAGGTGCCTCTTGGTGAACAGGCATGATCTTTAATCATGCCCTTTTGCCTAATAAACTACAACTAACTAATTTTTACATAACATTGCCTTCCTCTCGAAAGAATGCTTTGTCCTCAAAGCATACGTAACGATGGATATTGTTGACAAAATGCTTCAGTCTCCCAAGAAGCTTCTTTTTCTGGTAAGTCCTTCCACTTAATCAAGTATTCATTTGATTGTACGACATCTAAGCTTTCTTTCTCTAGTAGATAAAATACCTTCTGGTTCTAGAATGACCCTTCCTTCATCATCCAAAGAGGGAAGCCTTGTTTGCGCTGATTGATGATTGCCTAATGCCCTTTTAAGGCAGGAGACATGGAAGACGTTGTGAACACAACTTTTCTCTAGAAGGCTTAAACCATATGCAACTTGGCTGATCTTTTTATTGATCTAATAAGGTCCATAGAACTTTGGTTCCCATTTTGTTTGGAAGAATCCTACATGTTCGGCTGACGGTGAATCATGTGACTCCTTGAGTATCTTAAATTTAAACTTGGAATTTGCATTTAGATAAATTCTTCCCTTGTACCATAGAATATCATTCTTCCATTCATATTTTGAGTTGTTGGGAAGGTTATTGATTATCTCTATTATTTCTCGATCCTTGGCATACTCACTCCGAATCTCGTTAAGCCATTCAGGAACAAAAACCGAGATTGCAAGTAGTATTGGTTTTTCGTCTTTCCTGGATAGGGCACCTGCTACTACATTGTATTTTCCCCTTTTGTGTAATATTTCCATATCAAAGGCAACAAATTTTTCAATCCATATTTGTTGTTCTTCGAAAAGAGTTTTTTGTTGAACGAGGTGCTGGAGATTGTTATGGTTTATTCGAATGGAGAACTTACTACCCAAGAGATATTGCCTCCACTTAGTTAGTGCGTGCATAATAGCGAGCATTTCTTTGTTGTATGCGGACTTGAGGCGTTCTCTTTTATTGAGCATCCTGCTTTCAAAAGCTATTGGATTCCCTTCTTGCATTAACACTGCACCTATACTGAATCCAGAAGCATCACACTCGATGATAAATGGTTTAGAAAAATCTGGAGTTTCCAATACTGGGGCATTCGACATAACTTCCTTTAATTCTTTAAAACATCTTCCTGCTTCCTCATCCCATAGAAATTAATTCTTCTTTAAAAGGTTTGTCAGAGGCACAGTTATATGTGCATAGTTTTTAATAAACCTTCGATAATACCCAGTCAAACCTAAGAACCCTCTTAGCTTGGATACATTAACTGGTTTGGTCCATTCCTTTATAGATTTGATTTTATTACGGTCCACTTTTACGCCTTCATGGAATATAATGTGTCCAGGGTATTCTACTTCTTCCTTTCCGAAGGTGCATTTGGATATTTTTGCGTAAAACTGATGCTCTTTTAGTAGTGTAAGAACTTAATCCAGATGTTGTAAGTGCTCCTTCCAAGTTTTACTATAAATTAAAATATTGTCAAAGAATACTAATACAAATTTCCTAAGATGTGGACAAAATAATTTGTTCATAGTTGCTTGAAATGTTGTTGGTGCATTAGTTAATCCAAACGGCATTACTTTAAATTCATAGTGACATTCGTGTGTTCGGAATGTCATTTTTCATATGTCCTCCAACCTGAATTTGATTTGATAATAGCCTGACCTTAAGTCCAATTTTGAGAAGTATTTTGCGCCATGTAGATCATCTAACATTTCATCAATAAAGGGAATTGGGAACTTGTTTTTAATTTTTATTTTGTTTAATCCTCTATAATCAATGCATAGCCTGAATAAACCATCCTTCTTCCTTACTAATACCATTGGAGCAACATACGGACTTTTACTTTTCAAAATGATCCCACACTTTAAAAGGTCTTGGATTAATCTCTCAATTTCTGTCTTTTGGTGATGTGGATATCGGTACAGCTCGATGTTGATGGGGTCTGACCTGCTTTGACTTGTATTGTATGCTCAATTTCCCTGTTAGGAGGCATTTTCATAGGCAGGTCTTGAAATACTTTTTCATGATTCTAAATTAGATCTTGTATCTCTGGTGACTCTTCACTAATCATATTTGTAGATAACATTTCTAATTGGTGACATTGTACTACATAAGCAGGTGCTCCATTTCGAATCATCTTCAGCATCTGAGATGATGATACAATTTGATTCTCTGGTGCTTGGAATCCGTGTAATTTGTACCTCTGACTTCCCCATTTAAATCTTATGAATTGTACTTGATGGTTGGCAGCATAAGTGCCTAGAGTTCGTAGCCATTGGATACCTAATACCACATCTACTCCACCTAATGGTACAGTGAAGAATAGAGATTCTAAATTAAAGTCCTAAATCTGCAATCCGACCTTATGGCATTTCCATACCATTTCAATATTCTTACCATCAGCTACCAGCACCTTCATGTTTGGTAAGGGAAATGAAAAAATATTGAGTCTCTTTGCCAATTTTTCATCTAAAACATTGTGTGTGCTACCAGAGTCGATGAGAACCACTACATTGTTCTTCTTTATATGTCCTTTCAATTTTAAATTCTGAGGTTGTGATATACCTGTCATAGATGATAGTGACACTTGCGGAATACTTCCGTCATCTAATTCTGGTGAGAATTCTGGGGCATCTTCTGTTTCTTCTATGTCAGAATCCTCACTGTTTGAATCATTAGTTGCTTCACAAATATATAGGTTCTTTGATTCTTTTCCTTTAGCACACCTATGTTTGGGGTCCCACTTCTCACCACAACGTTTCATTTTCCTTCTTTTACCCTTTGTATTTCCACATTAGATTTTTCACCTTCACGATGATGTGGTGGAACATATCTTGTATTATTTGAATCCACAGCCTGGGGCATTCTTCGTCTTGAATATACTTTTTCCGGTTTTGACCATAGTATTTGTTCAAATTTCTTTTCAGCAGTTTTTTCTTTTCGCCTTGCTACTTCTATTGACATAATGTCATGAATGTCAAGTTCTACTTGTAAATGAGTTTTAAGTCCAGAGATGTATGACTCAACTAGACGAGACTCTGATAACCCAGGTACTCGTGTTACTAAGGTCTCCCATTCTTGAGTGTACTCATCCCTTTTTGCTGTAATTTGATGAGTGTTTAAAAAAACTCTTCTTCCCTTACACCTTGGAATCTTTTAAAGAATGCATCTTTAAATTTCCTCCAACTGATGGCAATTGACTTCTTCTTCCACCACATATACCAATTATATGCTTCTCCTTCCATTTTCATGGATGCGTGCCTAGGCTTTTCGTCATCATCGTTGATGTCATAAATCTCGAAGTATTCTTTTGCTTTATTCATCCATGCAACACTGTATTTCTCGTTTCCATCGAATTTAGGCATCTTGACTTTTTCCCTTCGCTAATATGTCGCTAATGGTTTAGCGAAAAAAGGATGTTGATTGGTAAATGTATCCCAAGTGGCTTCAAGGCACCTTGAAGGAAGCAGAGTTCATTGGTCCTCTGAAGAGGGTGAACAGGGATAGTGTGCCACCTGAAGGATTTTGCAATTATGTAGCCAAGGTACCAACCCATAGATGATGAACTAGGTTCTCTGGAAGAGCCTCCCCTCTCACGAGTGGTCGTATCCCATTTGATGAAATGGGAATGACATCTCCACTTGAAGACAAATTCATGGATGTGTGCAATGTCACGTTTGATCGACTCAAGAAGAGGATTGTGCAGCAAAGGCGTAGATACTTCCCAAATTATCCTCAGAACCCAGTCTCAAAATCTATAGAAAAGGTGATAACTGCCAATACTAGAAGGAATCCTAGGGAAATCAATGTGACAAATGTTTCTTTTGCTACAACAACGTAAGAAAACTCAAAATATTTGTTGAACGAGAATGCAAGATTTAGAAAGGATTTGGTTGTAGTAAAGCAACAGGAGAAACACCTTGTTGTGGAAAATCAACGGTTATCTTCCCACAAGTTTAACATAGCAGAATAGTAGTCAACCATGCAGGAGGAACTGGGGCCAATGGAGGATACCATGGCACAATTATATGATGAAATGCTACTTCCATAACAAGTGATGGCCCGTCTTGTCGGTATTTAGAAGAAAAAACAAGAAGTCTTGAGAGCAGTTGATCAACTCTGGGAATGGGCTGCCAAATATCCAAATGTTCTGCAACAATTGGTTAGAAAGGAGAGGATTGTTGCTAAAATGGGCCAAGAATAACTCAGACTCCACCGTCAGAATTATAAATGTCTTGGAGAACTGGCGACTAACACTCTTGCCGCTTATAGTCGACTGCACAATGGTTTCGAGTCTTTAGAACATAAACATGGGATGCCTTCAGTAGGATGATGGATCACTTGAAGAAATAAGAGGTAGGGAAATCATATTTTAAGAAATAAGGTAGTACATAAAACAAATCAAGCAAGCATCAGAACAAGAAGGCTTGAAGATCACCAAAGACATTCTTCTACAATGCCATCGCACTAGTCAAAGCCCATATGAAACTGTCATGGCTATGGAATAATGTAAAATCAAGCTCCAAGTCCATATTGACATAAGCACTAGAGGTGAAGATGCGATATTTAGTGGAATCTCTGGTTTAGATCAAAGTCATCTCTATGAAATTTAGAGCATGGCACACATATATCACCAATGAGTTCCATGAAGAAGCAAATGACTTGTAAATTTGATAATATTTTGTCCTATTAGTAGTTTTGTCTCATGTAGCCATTGTCTTATATGAAATTTGCCTTTTGTATAAATTGTATGTAATGAAGTCCAAGAGACACATGTGGAATGTGAAAAACCACATTTGGGATGTAAAAGGTCATATATGGAATATGTAAAGTTGTATGGAAGCCTATAAGTCATAGGAGTTGAAGAGTCATGAGGAAGGTCAAATGTCATTATCATTTGTTATAAATAGATCATTATAACTCAAGCGGAGGGCTTTGATTCTTGGAGACTTGCCTTTGCTTCTCTTGTAGTGCATAGGAGATAGATCATTCTTTGGAGAAGCAAGTTGAGGCTTCATGTTCCACTATTGGATCTAGTGTTTCATCTATGTAGCAATGTACCTGGGATCTTTCATTTATGATCAGAAGCTTTATGAGCTAACACTTCTTCATGGCTATAGTAGGACTATTCTTCTTATGTTTGCGGTATATGTTGGTTTAATTACATACTAAGTCTAATGAACTAATTCGTTGCTTAGATATGGATATTTTTGAATAGGTGTTGTCACCAATAAAAGAGTCTCTCTCTCTCTCTCTCACGTGTGGCTGAAAGGAAGACGTCCTAGGGCAAGGAAGACATAGAAAGAAGGACGCTAGGGCAGCAAGTCATCTCTTTGACCAGCGTTGACCAAGCGTTGACCATCCAGAAGTGTGGATTGGGTGTGGTTGCCTCTCCTAGGTAGACCACAATTTTTGGCACGAAAACCGAGGTGGTATGACCTTTGGTTTGACCGGTGTTAACTGCCCTAGTTTAAGGCTGCAAGTTGACTTTAGAAATCTGCAAATTGATTGTAATTTTTGGGCTATTAAAAGGCTATTTCTTCAGGCTGTTCGAGGACAAGTTGACCGGAAATTGACCAAGCATTTTAGAGGTCAATTTCAACTAGTTTGACTAAATTTGACTTTGTTGATCTAGGGTTTGTTGCTGCTGATATAAAATTATAGAATTCAGATTTTGTACTATTTCTCTATGTTTAACTATTGAAGATAAAACAATATTTGATCAAAGGGTTTCCCCGCATTCGAGTTTGTCCCTGGCTAGCCACCACATCTTGTGTCTCTTGTCTTGGCTTGTCTTTTGTTGACCATTTAATGTTCTATCTACACTTTACTTAATGTATATGTGATTACTAATATGTGGGTAATAAGAAGAAAAATAAGTAAACTGCTCTAAGCATAGAACATACCATAATTTAACACCCTTGATTCTGAAAAGGTAGAAAGCAATACTCAGGAGAACCTCTTATCCATGTTCGACTAACGAATTCCTTTCTTGTAATTAGTTTATCCCAGTCCGGAAAAGGGTTAAGCCTATATCAAGTAGATGACTTTTCATTTACTGTAACGATTTCTAAAAGACAAGTGCTCGACAATCTTTTCATATTTTGGGAGTCTAAAAAGAGTTGAAAGAGGACTCCAGGATGATTCCTTTTTCATAAGTTTATAAAGCCCGAAAAAAGTGATAAAAGTATGCTCTTTGGTCAAAATGATCTATTTCAATTCATACATCATCAAATCCACTAAATAGTTGTCAACCTAATCAAAACACCACTAAAGGATTAAAATATTTGTTTCATGATAAAATTGAATCACGTTTTAGGTCAAAATGTAAAAATATTAATAGAATAATGATGAAAATGACCATAAAATAGGCAAAGGGTAATTCATTTTTACCATTCCATATTTTACCTCTTAGAGAGCGATTTCTGAGTGTTTTTGCCCCCAATCTTCTGCAACGAATTGTGATCAATCCAATGGATCATTTAAAGCATAGTCACTTCTAGGTAGGAGCTTTAACCTTCCTCTTCTTTTTCATGCTTCCATTTGGTGATTTCAGGCCAGTTTTTTTTTTATTTTTTTGAGCGACATAGGGCTCTAATTTCTCACCCTAGGTCCAACGCAACACCAACAAGTCGAAAGGAGAGTTGAATAGGAAGAAAATACACTGAGGGGGTCGTTGCAATTCATTTTTTTCCTTAGGGGGTTGCACTAAGCGCAATTCCCAAACTTGTTTTGCCTGTTTTCCTGAAAATTTCTCTAGTTTTTTGCATGAAACTTATCCTAATGATCATTCTTGTGATGTTTCAGGTGGCTATTGGAACAAAATGGCTTTAATATGGAGGGAAAGAGAACACGAGGAACAAGATTTAACTGTAGCTTATGATCCTACCACTATCCAGGCTTTGAGAGATTATGGCTTATTGAAATTCTTCTAGCTTCCTAGTATGAGGCAACAAATGGAATTGTTGAGATATCTTGTTTGTGCATGGGATGTTCAGGCACAATCATTCAGACTTGGTACACATGTGCCTGAAATACAAGTAGAAGATACATAAATCTTGACAATTGTAACAAGGCAAGGTTCCCCCATCTCTTTATCTGGTTCAAGGAGTGGTGGACAGACAGTCAAAGATTACGTTAGTGCACACTGTAGAGCGAGATCCCAACTGACTAAAGATGGGAAAATCGACATCAAGGATGTGTTTTGTTTGCCTCTAAGAAAAATGTTGTTTGTCATTGTTATATTGGCTACTAGTGAAACTCTACATGTGGCCAATAAGTCTCATATGCAGTATGCTCTAGAGTGTATGGAGCTGACAATCTTCAAATAGAGCAAGGGCGTACTAGTAAACATGAAGGAGCAGGTGACCAAGGCAAAAGATGGATGGTTAAACAACTTTGGTTGTGGTTTGATCTTGATTTATTTTTCCTTAGAGAGGATTCCATTGTTCAGGCCACAACATATTTTGCTCGAGCCCGCAGACCCTAGAGTCGCACGGATGAGGAGGTGGATGGATCTCATGTCTAGACATGTAGGTTCATCATCGATGAGTTTCACACTAGTCTTCTTCATATGGTTACGCATGCAACTCATTATGATAGAGGAATATCCATATGTAGAGATGGATTTCCGTAGAGACCCATAGCTCAGGCTTCTTAATGACGTGCGATGGGGTGTCATAGGTAAAACAAACAAAAAAATGGATCATTTTTGGATTTTTAAGTTTTGTAATTTTTTTGTGATTTTTGATGTATCTGAGGCTAAATTATTGATTTTTTTACATGCAGATATTGGACTCATTCGACCTATGGGTTCTTCTTATCTTCATCATGCAAGAGACCCATAGAAGGCACCACCAACAATACAAGTCATTGTAGAAGGATGAGAGGTACTACAGGATCTTAATGTGGCCAAGACCCTTGCAGAGGTTGAGAGCCACATGGAAGGTTGACCCATGGCATAGTTGAGACTAGGTTCGATGAGCTTCCTAAGAGTCTACAGTGACATAATATTGGCGTTCCTGTTCGTATCAGTCCCAGATGTCTCCCAAAGTGGTGTGTTATCATGAGCACTATGATTAGTCTACTAGGAGGCTTATAGCCATATTTTGACTACATGTATATTTTGATATGACAACCCATGTGGCCATATGTGTCTAGGGCACACATTTTGTAAAAAAAAAACTTTGATATATATATAACTATCTTCATTATTTCTTATGGTTCTATTTTCTCTTTCAATGTATGTGATGTGTATTGAATTTATTTTACATGTGTTGCAAATGTCTATCTAAAACATGATTACCCAATGCATCTGTCAATGTGTTTAAATTTCAAGAAATGTGTTGATATTGGATTAAATCAAAGTATCTCTCTATAAGGTGAACCCTCAAGAACATACAAAGTATAGTTAGACTTCTAACTTAATAGACATTAATCAATTGTAGTACTACAAGGGCTGAGTCGAGTCTAATAACTATACGGAGGATACCATGAGAAATAGCCTCAGACAGTAGTTCCTTCACTACGCTATACTCAGTGATGTTATTTGGAGAGCGACCGATACAAATCCCTTGTAAACTCATTAACTTTCCATTCGGATCATATATATCGCATGTTGCCGAAGAAAGGTTCTTAGTACTACGACAACATGCGTTGAAGCATTGCTTTGATAACTTTATTGATTGCCTCGACTTTCCCATTCACCTGAGGTTAGTAAGGAGTAGAACTCTCATGGGA
Source organism: Pinus taeda (assembly GCA_000404065.3). NCBI lineage: Eukaryota > Viridiplantae > Streptophyta > Pinopsida > Pinales > Pinaceae > Pinus > Pinus taeda. The sequence continues at coordinate 30,259 of APFE031272854.1, read as the reverse complement.
GAGTCCCAACTTGGAAATTAATTCAGACATTATGTGATTGCGAAAATGTTTTCCATGGTCAGTAACTACAGGCTATGGAACACCAAACCGCACAATGACATGTTTGAAAAAAACAAGAGAAATTGTTTCGCCATTATTATTGTATGTAGGCATCACCTCGGACCACTTGGTAAAATAGTCAACCGCTAAAATCATATAGCCATGACCCTTGGCAGAGTAAGGGTTACATGTCATGAAATCAATGCCCAATTTTGCAAAAAGTCTAATGGCGATAATAGGATGCAAATGAGCAGGTGGAGTATGGGCCTTATGATCGTATATCTGGCATGCATGACACTTTTGGATGGTGAGGATGTAATCCAAAAACATGGTAGGAGAAAAGTAACCAGCATGCATGATCTTCTATGTGGTGGCATAACCAAACATATGACCACCACATGCCCCAAAATGGCATTCATTTAAGACTTTATCGGCCTCCTCATGAGTGAGGCATCTTTGAAATATCATATCGATACCACTACGATAAAGGGTGTCATTGATTATAATGTAATGTTTGGCTTGATATTGAATACGTCGTTAGTCAGAGTGAGAGGTATCACACTGGAAATTTTGGATTTGGAGATATATGATAATGTCTCGATACCACGGGTCAGATCACAAAATCAGGAACAATGACTCATCCATAATAGAATCACCAGATGTTGTCTTAGTTTAAACAGTGGGAAGGTCACAAATTAGCTTAGCATAAACTAAGGATTTCTTCAACTTGGATTTGATGAATTCCAAATTGAACTCTTGTAGGATGAAAATCCACTTGGAGTAATTGGCCCCTAGGAATTGCCGGGATAAAATGTACGTCATGGGGTTGCAATCTGAAACAACCATAGCTCTGCGGAGCAGTATGAAATGGAGAAATATCTTGACAGCTTAGACAACCGAAAAATCTAACTTTTTGACATAAGTATACTTGAATTCAATATCATTGAGATTATGACTCAAGTAATAAATAAGATGTTCAGTCCCTACATCTTCCTCCTGGAACAATACCATGTTTTAAGGCATTGAACACCTTTTTAGTAGCGTTGTCCCAATGGAAGGGAACCCCTTTCTTTGAAAAGTGAGTAAATCATTTAGTGAGTTTAGTGTAATTAGGAACGAACCTCCAAATAAAGTTAGCCTTCCCTTGGAGTCGTTGAATCTGAAGAAGGGAAGAAGGAGCAGGTAGATCAATGATCACCTGGACTTTCAATGGGTCAATATGACTTCCATGTTTTTATACCACAAAACCGAGAATTCAACTGATACTTACACAAAAAACACAATTGTGCGGATTGAGTCGAATGTTATAATGTCTAAATTGTGAAAATATGGCCCAAATATGTATTGGGTGATCAGCTCGATGTTTCGAATGGGCAAGCAAATCATCCAAATATGGTGCCACAATATGTTTGATGTTATGGAAGGTGTAATTCATTTCCTTCTGAAACATAGCCCCAACATTCTTCAATCCTAAAGGGAGCTTCCAATACGCAAATGTGCCCCAGGGACAAATAAACATGGTTTTAAGTTGGTCTGTTGGGAGAATGTTGATTTGATTATAACCGGAGAAACGATCCATAAACAAAAATATCTCAAAACCGGCACAATCATCAGCAATTTAGTTGATGAACGGGGTGGGATAATTTCCCTTCGGACAACCACGATTGATGTCCTGATAATCAACACACACACGAATTATTCCCTGTTTCTTCACGACAAGAACAATGTGTGACACCCAATCAGTTAAAGGTACTAGAAAGATGAAACCAACACGTAGAAGGTTTTCAACTTTAGCTTTAATAGCTGCAACATTATTGGGATGGACCGAACAGAGACGATGTCGAACTGGTTTAACATCAGGATACGTCTTAGTTTCATGCACAACGATGTCTGGATTGATACCTGGCATTTCTTCATAAGACCAAGTGAAAACATCTCTAAACTCGTGGAATTGGGCTTTATAAGTCTTGATCTCATCGGGAGAGAAAAACGCACCAAACTGTAGATTCTCGACAATTTCGGGTTTGATCAAAATTTCATGAGGGATAGTCTCTTCAATGTTCAACAAATTCTTCTCATAATCAACACCATGGATGGATACATAATTCGTAGATAACTCAACGATATTGGGTCAATATAGTTCTGTAAGATTATCCTCGAAGGAATCTAACGAGGAATAACGATGATGATCGTCCCATGGCATATCATCTCGCATCATGATCTCCATGATGCTCTCAATTGTAGGAAATATATGAGAGAAAGAATCATAGGACGTGACATAATCTAAAGAACAATCAACCCAATTAATCGATGAGGAGAGGGTACAGTGTGTCACACGGGTCGAGTAAATAACTTCATAATCAAGCTTAATGGGACCGAGTGTTGAAATATGTAACTAGGTTCAATCTTCGTAATGAAATATGTAATCATGACTTATGTATTTAATTAAAAGAGAAAAATAAATTTATTATTTGTATTCTTGAGGCATGGGTTTCATGCTCAAGGGAAAAAGAAATTAGGCCAAGCACCCATTGAGTGCTTCTAGGTTTTTCATAAAGTCAATTGAGTCATTTTCATGTATTGAAGACTCATTTGGGCATGTTACATATTATAAAGAAAAATTATGAGTCAAAATAGAGTCAAAAGACCCTCCAAGACCTCGTCATGGCACAAAGATCAAGTTGGCCTACATGAAGGGACAAGTCGGCCTCAAGATAGAAATTTTTACCCCTCACAAACCTATAAATAAGAAGGAATTCAACCTCATTTGCACACTCACTCAAGAAAGATCGATATCCTCAAGATAGAAGCTGAAAAAGGATGAAGAAGAAGAAGAAGGTCAAGATTGAAGTTTTTGGGCCTCTCTCTCTCTCTCTTTCGTTAGGTTTTATACTATTTCTAGGCTAGAATAAATTATGAAGTTGCTGCATCGGAGTTGTGAAGCTGCAAGGATGAAGTTGTGAAGTTGTTGCATCAAAGAAATGAAGTTGCAAGGTCGAAGATGTGAAGCTGCAAGGTCGAAGTTGCAAAACTGCAAGGTCAAAATTGTGAAGTTGCCACTCGATTGAAGTTGTGAAGTTGTTAGGTAGAAGTTGTTGAAGTTGCATCAAGGTCGAATTTGTGAAGTTGTTAGCTCGAATTTGTTGACGCTACTAGGTCGAAGTTGTAGAAATTGTTGTTGGGGTCAAAGTTGCTAGAGAAGTTGTTGGAAGGTCGAAATTTGTTACTGGAAGTTGTGTGATGAGAGCTCATCAAGAAGGAAGGATGACTTGGTCTTGGAGGGTATTTTTCAAGGGACATAGGTCATGGAATTTTTCAATTGAAGTTCTATAAGAAGAGAAGGAATTTTTCAGTTGGAGAGGTTTTAGCCATGGTTTATCACCTACATATTGTGTCCTATTGTCTCATTGTTCTTTATGATTTGGTAGTTGATTGATGATAGTGAACACCAATAATAATAATAAAATAATAAGTTAACCGAGTAAAGTAAAAATACATCACAAGCAGTAAAAAAGTAAGAGAAATCACCTACACTTGTTTCCCCCTAGATTTCTCAACATGGGAGTAGAGATAAGGTAACTACATCATGGAAAGAAAACATGAAGAAGGATACTCTAGGGCCGAAGTCTAAAGAGATCATCTTGGAAACACAAAGAGAATCAATCATCAAGAAGGACAAATCCTCTCATCCTATTGAAAGGGAATAATTAAGAGCATCAAAGAAGACCTCAAAACCCTAGCCCATCCAATGAAGGGTTCCACACTTGAAGCGCTCTTGGGAAACTCACACATTCTACAATCATTATCACGAGGAAGGAAGAGTGAAGAAGTTTTGGGTCTATTTTTCTGGGCTATATTCTCCACATTTGTGAAGTATTAAGACATCCTTCTGCAATAGCAAGTATGAAATTGTAGCCACCATCAAGGAGAAAGTTTTGTGTGAAAGATCTCCTTTGCAAACCTAAATGACAATACAAATAAGTCAAGTTAGGTGAAGTAGAAAGGAGGCAAATATTTCCATCTTCTAGACACACATTTGAACTACGGTTATTGCCAAAAAGGCCAAAATTGTAGAACTGTTAAATCAAGCCAAAAATTTCAAGAAGGGCCAAAATTTTAGGTTGTGAAACAAGTTTAAATAGCATTGTCTTGAAGGAAGAAAAGAACGAAAAGGAATTTTCATCATCATCAAGGAATCAATGTGATCTCCCTTTGAGCCAAGGGTCACTTTTGAAGAAATACATCTTCACCAAGAAGACATCTTCTATTATCTACATCATCATCAAAATCAAGAAGGCATCAAGTCGAATATTTCATCATCTAGGAGTATATTCACTTGACAAGTAAGTATTTTTATATCTATATTTTAATATGTGAAAATGACTTCATATTGCAAGGAGAGTAATAAATTGGTTGGATCGTCAAACTTTCTTGCATGGAAGAAGAGGATAGATTTGATCCTAATAGAAAATGAAGTCATTGGTCATGTTAAGGGTTTAATTGTTGAATTGTCGAAAGAATAAGCTCAAGCTCTACAAGATGAATATATCAAAAGAAGAAGGAACAACCTCATACTTTATGAGGGTGTCAGAAATAAGAGATCAACTCCAAGAGTTGGTAGAAATAATGTCTAACAAGGAAATGACTACCATAGTGCTTAATGCATTACTAAAGGAATAGGGCAACTTCACATCAAACATCTATGGGAAGAAGGAAGCTACTCCATTCAATGAAATATGGTCATTTTGAAAAATTGAAGAAACTAGGTTGATGGAAAAATCAATGTAGGATCAAGCAAGCAAGTTTAAGAATTTGTTGTCATGGCTAGAAGAAAAAGGGAAGCTGGGGAAGCTTGGTCCTCAGGAAAAGAAGAATAACATGTCAAAGTTTCAATGTTATGGTTGTCATGAATATGGGAACACAAGAGAGATTGTCCAAAGCTCAAGAAGGACAAAAATAAAAGAGGAAGGGAGGAATCCCATATCACTGAAGAAGTGGAAGAAGCTGAAAAGAAGAAACCGAAGGAGGAAGTAAAATATATCTAATATGATTGAGATAGTCTTCCCCACCTAGTTCTTTTCAAGTTTATGTTTCACATTTTTTGTTGTAAACAAACATGATAGGATGCATCATGTTAGGAGATGGCATCATAGAAGCTTAAGATTGAAAGCAAGAGCTCATGACATCATCAAGAAGCGAAGTCTATGGTTGTCACCAATAGAAGGATGTATCTCTTAGTAACCTCATTAGAAGCATAAGTAGTACTTATGGAAAAAATAAATTCATATAGTATAGAGCTCATCATACATCATTCAAAAAGGAGCATTTGCAGAATGAGGATAATCAAGATCCTTCATTGGAATCTTCATCAGAAGGTTCACCTACTAGAAGAAGTAAGTGTCTCGTTGAGAATTCCACCTTGTATAGGATTCATGGAATGATCGTATGATGTCAAAAGAAGTGAAGCAGGTCAAGGTGATTGAAGTTATTTCAATCAAGGAAGTTGTTGAAGGAAGTCTAGATGACCAAAAGAAAAATATGAGGTATGTATGCTTCTATTTGATAAAATTGAGTCATGTCACATAGCTGCAGATAGCATGGATAAATGTTGCACCTCATGATCATGATCAAAAGAAAGGATATCCTCTTATGAAAGGATGCATGAAGGCATGGTTTACCCATTGACTAGATGAAATCAACATAATATGTCCTCAAATGAAATATGAGGTGGTTGACAAAGTTGAAGGAACTATGATTGGATGTTCCTAGGAGGAAATGTGTGAATAAATAAAGGAAGAGATCATGAAAAATGCAACCATGGATTAGGCAACCAACATCAAGGACTAAAATATTTAACTATGATATCTCCATGGGAAAGATATGAAGATCCTGATAAATTCTGAAAAAGAAACAGACCCTTCACGTTGTATATATTTTTGGAGATGTGTCGATATATATGCACGGTGTTGCTAAAAACAAGGAGATGTCACGATGAAAGACCATCACGAAGGTATTTTTTATTTAATTTTAATTTTCTATATTTGAACAATAGTTGGATGGGCTAATACAAGGCTACCAAAGGAAGAGTTGTAGATGTCATCTATAATTGACATTCATGTGGTAGGATGAAGATCATGAAGGAAACATGATGTGAAGAAGGTATCAAGGTATGAAGGAAAGGTCAGATATGGACTAATGGATCACTTTCCAATGAAAAAAAGGATGACATGACTAACATGATTCATGAAAGTGATGTATGGTCGATGCCCTACGAAGAAGTCCCAAAAATATGAAGACTCCTGAATAAAGAAAAAGTAATTCATGACATCTAAAGGAGGATCTCTTCAGTCAACTGGTTGCCCCATGATCTCCACCTAAAGAGTTGTTGGAAGCATGTCCCTAGTCAAGAGGGAGCTTGCGTACATTCCTTTTATACAAATGGGTACATTCCTTCATTGGAATGGGCATATCCTCCCTAATTGAGAGGGAGAGATAGACACATCATTCCTGTCTTCACCTGGGAAGATAAATCGAGGATTGGGTAAGCATCTGGAATCTGTTACACTTTGAGTATGTGGTAGGGAATTCAAGATAATAGTAGTCGTAGATGATTAGTATTCTTTGAGGACTAGGTATCCAAGGTAAGAATAGTCTTGGTGGAACATACTCTGAAAGATCCTAGTTGGGGTATGTTCCGAGAGAGACAATGATGAGGGTATCTATAAATCATTGGTCTCGCTAGCATTATGCCCTAATATTGTTGAGATATAGAGATGTTATTCAAGGCCTTGCTATGTAACAATGTTGGGCAATATGATTTTATACAAATGGGTTACTAATCCGACTCTTCTTATGAGAATTTTTAGATTCAGAATGTCCAAGTACCTTGTATGGATTATAAATACCTCCTTGGTTAATAGGGAGTATTGAATATGTAACTAGGTTCAGTCTTCATAATGACATATGTAATCGTGATTTTATTTATTTAATAAAAAGAGAAAAATAAATTTATTATTTGTATTCTTGAGGCATGGCTTTCATGCTCAAGGGAAATTTATTTTTTGGTCAAGCACCCATTGAGTGCTTCTAGGTTTGTCATATAGTCAATTGAGTAATTATCATGTATTGAAGACCCATTTGGGAATGTTACATATTGCAAAGAAAATTTATTGACTTAAAATAGAGTCAAAATACCATTCAAGCGCTCGTCATGGCACAAATATCAAGTCAGCCTACATGAAGGGAAAAGTCAGCCTCAAGATAGCAATTCATACCCCTCACAAGCCCATAAATAAGAAGGAATTCGACCTCATTTGAACACCCACTCAAGAAAGTTCGATCTCCTCAACATAGACTATAGAAAAGGACAAAGAATAAGAAGAAGATCAAGATCTATTTTCTTGGGCCTCTCTCTCTCTCTCTCTCTCTCTCTCTCTCTCTCTCTCATTCGTTAGGATTTCTACTTTTTTTGGGCTAGATGAAATTCTGAAGTTGCTGCATCAAAGTTGTGAAGTTGCAAGGACGAACTTGTGAAGTTGTTGAATCAAACCTATGAAGTTGCAAGGTCGAAGTTGTGAAGCTGCAAGGTCGAAGTTGTGAAGCTACAAGGTCAAAGTTGTGAAGTTGCAAGGTTGAAGATGTGAAGCTGCAAGCTCAGAGTTGTGAAGCTACCTCTAGATCAAAGATGTGAAGCTGCTAGGTCAAAGTTGTTGAATTTGCATCAAGGTCAGAGCTGTGAAGACGCTAGGTTGAAGTTGTTGAAGTCACTAGGTCGAAGTTGCAAAAATTGTTGTTGGGGTCGAAGTTGTTGGAGAAGTTGCTATAAGGTCGAAGTTTATTACTCGAAGTTGTGTAAGGAAACCTCATTAAGAAGGAAGGATGACTTGGCCTTGAAGGGTCCCTGTCAAGGGTCATAGTTCTTGGAATTCATCAATTGAAATTCTATAAGAAGAGAAGGATTTTGGTGGGTTTTACTCTCAGTTGGAGAGATTTTGGCCCTAGATGATCACCTATGTCTTATGTCCTATTGTTTCATTGTTATTTATGATTTGGTTTATGTTTGGTGATAGAGAACAATAATAATAATAAGAAAATAAAAATTTAATCAAGTAAAGTAAAAATACATCACAAGTAGTTATCAAAGTAAGAGAAGTCACCTACACTTGTTTCCCCCTAGATTTCTCAACATTGAGCAGCATGTGGTCACCAAAAGTGTCAAGATTAGATTCATCTGGTACTATCCAAGGATTGTTTGGAATAGTACAAGACGATATCATGTTGATATAGGAAACCAAAGTAGACTTGTCGAGAAATGAAGGAGGAGGAAGTGAAAAGGTTCCCATGAGAGAGGAATCCTTAAGTAGTCAAACCCCAACATGCTAATATGTGTCTAGGGTTTCCCCCACGAGAGGGACGCTTCCAATAACTTGACAAATAGATGCAAAGAAAGTGATTTGATGAATGGCTATTATATTGCCTTTACGAGGAAAATAGATCATTCAAAAATATGTCAAAACAATAGCAGCCATATCATAGACCCACGTATCACCCAGTAGAAGATTATAATATAGTGGTATGTCGATAAGTTCAAATTCTATCGATACGGTCTTGCCACCTAATTCTACTTTTAGAGAATTCAAAATGCCATAAGGCTTATAGTGTCTTCCATTAAAATCCTTTAGAGTGATTGGTGACTGAATTAATTGGGGAGAACCAATGACCTTCCAGCAAGACATGGACATAATACAGGTTGAGTCTCCCTCATTGTTAGACACCTATACTACTAGTGTAAGCCCTTATTGTTATGAGTACAACCCCCTTATTATATTGTTGTGCCCATTTAGTCCCCATATTATTATTATTGTGCCCCATAGAAGCCCACTATTGTTATTATTGTGCCCTTACATTGTTATTTTTATGTCGGCTCTGATTATATTATGACCCCTTAGACTCTTATATATGGAAAGGAGGTCTTGTCATTTTTATCATCTAAGAATTGTTCATTTGTGTAATGTAAAGGAGGTTTCCCCCTCGAAGAGGCTTATTTCTAAGGCGTTGATCTATCTTTTCTTTTTTTTTGTGAGTTGGTTTCATAACATTTGGTATCAGAGATTTCGATTCTAGGGTTTTGCTGCTCCAAATAGATCATCGTGGAATTTTCAATATAACGTGTTTTCTACGCCATTTCAGAAGTGAAAAAAAAACAAACAAACAAACAAACAAACAAACAAACAAAACAAAACAAAACAAAAAAACAAAAAACAAAAAACAAAAAAACAAAAACAAAAACAAAAAACAAACAAACAACAACCATTTGAGACGAACTCGCGTTAAACCTTGCGTCCAAATTTTAGAGCTTTCCTCGCTATATTTTTAGAGACATGATCTGAAAAAGATAGGGTTTTTGAAAGCTCCAGAATTTCAACTAAAATAGATCATCGTGGGATTTTCGCTATAACTATTTCGACATGACGTTTTAGAAGCTAAACCAAAAACCCATTTGAGAAGAAATCGGTCTGAACCTCGCCTCGAAATTTCAGATCCTGTCTCGCTATATTTGCGGAGATATAGTCTGAGGAAGTTAGGGTTTTTGCAGACCCCTCAATTACATTCCAAATAGGTCACCTTGGGAAAATTGTCATAATTGTCTCTTTGAGCATCAGATTGAAATTTCGTAAGAAGTTACAGAAAGAAGACGGACTGTAGTTTCTTGTATATATTTTTCGGATCCTAAGGTGAAAACAGGAGAATCCAATTTTGATCAGACTGGTGGCATTGGAAAGAGGACACAGAGAGCTACTATAGGTCACAATTTCAGAACTGGAAGAGCCAAAATTACAGAGTTATAGTCGTTTCAAGATCAAGCTCCTAAAATCAAGAAAAGGTGATATGAGGAAGTTTGATGGCAAGGATCCGGTAAATTGGATACTACAGATGGAGCAATATTTTGATCTACATGAGGTGAAACTATTACAAAAGGTATGTATTGCATCTTCATATTTAGAACCGGACCAATTTTTATGGTATAAAGGGCTTTTTTCTCATAAACCACTTATTATGTGGTCAATTTTTACAGAGGAAATGATAGCACATTATGAGGATACAAAGCGAAACACCTTCTTTAGCCAATTGATAAATCTAAAACAAAAGTGCTCAATGCCAGAGCACATTGAGGACTTTCAAAATCTGAATATAATGGTAAATGATATTCCAGAGAAGCAAAGGGTTGATGTCTTCATAAGTACTTTAAAGGATAACATTCAACATGAGGTTCATCTTTGGGAACCTGATTCACTGGAGAAGGCATTCAGGTGGGCAAGAAAAATTGAAAGCGAAATTATGGAAACAAGGAATCCCACCACTCACGACTATAATTATGGAAGTGTTTCTTCTCCTAGCCTTCCACAACCTACAAGGTTTACACCACAACAATTGGAAAAAAAAAGAGAAAAAGGGCTTTGTTACAATTGTGATAGCAAATGCACTAAAGGTCATAAGCGTGTTGAGAAGAAATTATTTTACATGGAGTATGAAGAGGAGGAAGAAAAGGATCAAGAAACATCAAAAAAAGAGGATATCCACCGGGAACAAACCCCAAAGAAAGAAGAAATGAATCCGACCATATCTTGTAAAGCATTGGCAAGAATTACCATTCCTCAAACTCTCAAGATAGAAGGACATATCAAGAAGAAAAATGTTCAAGAAGTGAAAGATCACATC